>JAHDVE020008903.1:0-39539 GCA_022606495.2 Halesus radiatus | reverse complement strand
CGTATTAATAAGTCAAGGCCGTTTTGAAAAATAATAAATTCATCAATAAACTTTTTACTTCATCGTTCAAAAGTACTGTGTGAAATATTATCATTTTGGAAGTACATAATCATTTTTACTTATTTAAAAAAAAAATCTGATCCGTTAATCATCCACGTGAAGCATTACAAAAGTTGGATGCGTATGCATATCTTTAAATATTTCTCATATTAATACTGTCAATTATTGGTGTAATTCCATTATTAAATGATTATTTTAATTAAAACCCTGCAAAAACACTACATTTATAAGTAATATGCCGAAGTTTACCACACTCCTTTAAGTTTTTTTTTTATAAAATTGACATAGGCGTGTACACAGATGATTCAGAAAAAACTATTTTTTATTGGTGAAAGCACAATTATCTCAAAAATTAGCAATTAATAAGACACGGCTATGTTTATTCACTACGAAAAGCAATGATGAAACGATATCCAATAGATGTGTATTTTTTAAATATGGTAACAGTTGGGATATTCAATTTAGTCAAATGTAATCAATTACAATGAATTAAGTGATACGAACAACTTCATCGTCGTTATAAAACGTGTTGTTCTTATCGCATTAGCGTTTTCTTTAATATGTACGGTTTTTTTTAAATATTATTCTATGTAAATTATATTTAATGAAAATAAAACAATAATTTTGTTTACATCAGGGTAACTAACTAACTAACTAACCATCACGCCGTTTTACGCAGGGGTAGGCAGAGAGGACGGACCGCCAAACAACTAGATTTTGGCATACACTTCTTGCTTCATTCACATTCATACATCGTCTCATACATTCTCTTCTATTATTCCGACTTCTGAAATGGCCCGACTGTACATCGGGGTACAAAATTAAACTGATCAAAAATACATAGTGTGTGTTTATATATACAAAATAGAATGAGAAATAACATAACATACAACAAATAAAAAATGAGATAGCATGAAATAGAAATCTGACATAACACCAGAGAGAAAGAGACAGAAGTGTACATAATGGAATACCAAGGAATACCTGAACAGGTGATGAAATAAGTTATTGTTTTATTTTCATCAAATATCTCTAACCACAAAATGACTGCTTTCTATCAAAATATTAATTATATTTAGTACGCTGACATATTCATGCTTTTATATTACTATCTTTTAGTTATATATCGTATTTTCCGATGACTCTAATTTATTTTCTTCCAAATGGGCTTTAAGTTCAGCTGTTTGATTTATCGGTTTGATAATACTTACAAAATTCCTTCAACTGTTTGTATTCTACATTTTGAAACCAACAAAGTGAAGTGAATCATACAAACGTCAGTCACAGTTACAGTTGTCAGAGGGGCTACTATTAATTGGTCAGTCAACGGTCACTTGGTGTATCGGCTTTAAAATTGTGTCGCCGAACGTCACGACCGGCTACTGAAGTTTAAATTGATACAATTAACTCAATTGCAGATAAGTCCTCGGACGTCACTAATTCAAAATGGCCCCTAGCATTAATAGTTGCGGGCGTTAATTGGAAGTATTAATAAGTATGATTCATTGGTATGAGCGATGGGGATAACCTTTTTTTTAATTGAATTTTTATTGCAGATGCTCATAAACCTCATTGTATTTTTTTTATAATTGATGGTAATATTAGTAAAGCTCAAATATGAAAAAATAAAAGGAAACAGTCGCGCCGGTAACAGTTCAACTTGGACAGCCAAATAGTTGATTTTCATAATGATATGCTTCCTTATCAATGTGCCCAATTGTAATCCATACCTAGTCCATTGACTTTATATGCATTATTGTTCGCTGTGATTTTGTTCACTACGCATTAATTTACACTCTCTACTCGTCGCAATATTTATATTGTGTTTCTAACCGTCGCGATTTCTTTCGAATTGTGTTCCCGCCTAGGTAAAGATTACAATAAGGAACTCTAATCTAATTTTTTTATATATCAATAATGACCGTCAAAATCAGTTTTGAGGTTAGAATGTCAGATGTCAAAACAAGGATGAGCTTTTGAAACTTTTCAAAACTGAAAAAATACAAAACAAAATCGAAAAATAATCAATTAACTAAACCAAAAATAGAATGCTCACGTGACGTCAGCTGTTCCAAATGTAATGGTACCAACATAACACGGTGTTTTGATGAGCTGTCACTTTTAAATAACGATTTAAAAATTCTACGTATAATTATATATAATGAAAGTTATATATTCAGAATCGGTGTTTGCTGATCTACATAAATACGTATTTTTAAAATCATTATATTTTTCACTGGAGTTGTAGCAAGTTTATAAGGATGAATATTATTGTGCAAATCAACTATAAGGCTATCCAAGTTGAACCATTTTTTTCTCTGTTTTATATTTCATTTAAAATTTATAAATATTATCACTAACGATTAAAAAAAAAATTGTGTCATCGTCTTTCCAAGAAACTTTTTCCAGTAGAATTATTTTTATGTTTTTTTTTTTAAATTACCAATGAATAAACTGCTTTTGGTGTTTGTCATCGGGTATTTTATATATTTATATGTAATATAGTATATTTATTTAATTATTCAAACGATATGCGTAATATTATTGTGATGATTACATTTTTGATCACAGAAATAGAGCAAACATGAGAATTCATTATAATATGTATACCTACATTTAGTAGGTATACGAGTACATCAGAGCATAATATATATATATATATATTTAAAAGGAACAGAAATAAAAAAAAAATAAAACAAAAGCAGCTATTGTTAAGATACGTTAATGCAATAGATTCAGATATACACGAGAAAGAATAAAATTAAACGTAAAAATGTAAGAGTCAATTAGCAACTCAAGATCATTAGGACCATAAAGGGTTATGGTCCTAATGCTATAATTGTATATTTTCCCCATTTTCTTTTTTATTTAATTTTCTTTTTCTTTATCAAGTTACAATTTTTATTTAACTTATCTTCAACATCCATGTACTTATAAAAATATGTTTATTTTTCACAACAAAAAGATAATTAAAATAAACAAGCGAAGTTTTTATATTTTATTTTATGTTATCTTTTCAATCTTCTTAGTTATTTCTAATTTTGAAACTGTCAATTCTTAGTGGAATTCAATATAAAAATGTTTTTTTTAAATTGAAATACGTTTGTACCTTTTTCCACTTATTTATTTTTGACAAGGCCGGTTCATAAACATCATAAAAATCATAACCAGTACCGTCAGCAATAAAACAAAATTCAAGTCATAAATAAAAACAATATTAGAAAGCAGGGGGACTCACTCCTGAGGTCGATGCTATAAATACCATATATTTAGTTTTATTTATGCCAGTCGGACGATGACGATAGGGTGAAACCGGTCCGGTCGAAAATAAATAAGCGGAAAAAAGTTACAAAGGCTTTTTTAATAAAAAAAAATTCATTAAATCTTATTACTATTATACAGTTATTATTTTTAAGTAGAAACTCGCTTAATTTGCAAACTTGTAAAAATATAGCTATACATGTACGTATGTATATAAGTAAATATATATAAACAAATATAAAAAATTGAGAAAATTAATCCCATGAAAAAAACTATGTTTTTTAACTGCCACTAATTATTACACAAGTATACGCACGCACTAGCCTTGCCTATGTGGGATTTTTTGCAATATATTATACACAATATACATGTTTTAAACTATATATATATATATATATTTAATTTAACATAAAAAAATAAAATGTTTATAACCTTTGTATCTATGTTTATATAAATGTATATATATAAAAAAAAAATAATAAATAAAAATAAAAAATTATAGAAAATAAAGTAATAAAATAAATAAATTTAAAAAAACATATATATAAATGGTCTCTATCTAATAGCCACTTTCTTAGATTATACTTTAGCAATGGAATTGTTTTTAATTATCATTGGTAGTTTAGTTGGAATATTGAGTACAATTTAGCTTACAGATCTTTCATTGTATTTATTGGTACATTTAGGAACCACCAATTATGACTTATCCTTGTTTTATATTTTTGGTATACTCTTTCCAGATAAAAATAATCATATACAGTAAGATTTACAATATTACACCGCAATAATCCCCTAACAGGTAATACAAGTACATTAACAGACTTGTATGTTAAATTACGATTACATTTGTACAGAATGATAATAATTGTATTATACATATATGTGAGTGCTCTTCACCATATAAAGCCATCTATGTAAAGTAGGTATCTACATCAAATTTATAACTTTCCAATCATACCACCCAGACTTAGTAGCGTACAAATATTAAATAATAAAAAAATCATTTTGATACCTTTAGTCCACTTCAAATTCTTCATTATCAGTTTTACGTTACCACCTAATCGATGAAAGCATTTCCCAAGAAAAAATTGAGATACTTTGAATTTGTACTGTACGGGAATCGAACACGAAACTTCCTTCCTCAATTTCAAATGCGTAGACTACTACAAAACGGAATTTTTATAGATAGTAACATTTTATTTGTATTCATGAAACATGATATTTGATTTTTCGCTTGATAAGAGCTTTTGATATACGTGTTCTAAATATGAATATTGGGGATGAAAATCTGATTAATTTGTCTTTATTTGTATTTATAAGATTAATATTGTGTTTGATAAGTCTATGTATGGGAATATCTTTTTACGAGTATATATCCGAAAAACTTTAACACATTTTTTCAGAAATAATTATATTTCTGAATATTTTTAGATCTCTATGACAAATATTCAACAAAAAAGTGTTGTTATATACGACTCAAAAGCAACCTTACAAAATTCTTGCCTGAAACCTTCAAAGGGGAAAGGTTCACTCAAAACCAAGCGACGAAAATAAAAATAATAATATCATCTCAAAGGTTGGAAAAACCTTTTTAACTATCAGTTTCAAGTCACTTTGTTTTCGCGTTTTTTTATAACTTTTTTCAATGTAAGGAACCTTTACAGCGGCACGTGGCACGGCAGGTGGTCAAATTCAGATAACGAAAAATATCTTAAAATAATGGCCTTTTAAAATTGGCTTCTTCAAAAGAATAACTCTTTTTAGGGTTATTTATGTATTTTTATAAATTTTCATTTTGACGGAATTTTAGAGTGAACTTTTATTCCAAGCTTAAAGCCCAACCAAGCAGTTATTTCGAATTACTTAATTTCTTCCATAGTATTCAATATATAATTTAAATATTCTATTAAAAATTGGCTTCTTCAAAATGTATCCTTTTTTAAGGCTATTTATATATTTTATACATTTACAATTTAACGGAATTCTAAAGTGAACATTTATTTCACATTTCAGGTCCTTCAGCTTCATAAAATCGTTGAAATCTTCTCTTAAAAATTGAAACACTCTTTAAAAACTAAAAATTTGCCAAATAATTTATTTTGTTTTTGCAAGTATTTTTATTCAATAACTTTTGCAACATCAACTTTTTTTTATGATCTCATTTATCATCAATCTTTTTTTTTCTTTTTATTGTTTTATATCTTGCTATCCATGAAACATATTTTGGGAAAAGAGAAATTCAAAATTCAAAGTCATACGAAAAAGATACAAAACATAAGTAGAATAAAAACGCCAATAAACAAGGATATTCAATAATATTTACATTATGTAGAATGATCTGGACTTCTGGAGCTACAGCGTACGTTATTGTTACTCGTACATTCAATTTATTTATAAAATCGTAAAGAATTGAACAAATTCTTGAATACTAAATCAAATATCATCCTTTATTATAAAATTATTTCGTTTACATATCGGAATCATTCAAGTCTTCTTCAGAGCAGAAAAAAACGTTTTTTTCTACTTTACAACGTAAGATTATTAAGATTTTTAATGTAAAACTGCTTTTAATCGAATTTAAAATTTGCTAAAATACTTGTTATTTTGTGTGAAAAATTATTACGATAAATATATTCGTAATTAGGATTCAGTAAATTCCTCTTCAGGTAATGCAGTTACTCATCAAACCAGACCTTAATGTTTAAACTTTACGTTACTTTTCAAGGAATTTATTAAATTTGATAAATTTCTTTAAAGCAACTATGAAACGCTATAAAACTCGTTTAATTATATTTTATTAACCCATCACGCACTAACACTGTGCGCTACTCGGGTGTACGGCGACAGTCATTCTGAACCAACAGTGAGTCCTGATTGGATCGAAAAATTAACATATTAGTGATATCAATGGCCAAATTTTAAATTTACTGCATAGCTAGAATGATATGCTATATTCTGTCGAGAAAACTTATATATTTTATTCTCTGGGAGTTTATTGTGTTTCAAAATCGAAAATCCAAACAGCAAAATTACATCGATTTTCTCAATAAATGGAATATTGGTTGAATTTTAGTATTTATTTTGTGTGTATTTTATATTATTACCTATTCATAGGGTAAATTTTTTTTCAACTGTATTTACCTACATTTTTTATGTGTTTTTATTAATCTTATAGGTTAATATATTAACCCAACTTATAAAAAAAAAACATAAAGATCGAATTTCAAATAAAACATTCACAACATTTAGTAGATGAGGGCAAAATAAAAAAAGTTCTCCTAAAAAAATACTTCAATACACGATGGAGGATGGTAATATATTATATAATACATAAATATATATATATATATATATATAAAATGTATCGTTCAACCTTTTCGGCAAGTGTATTATAAATTGAACATTGTATAAAATACTCCCTGAACTTTCATTGGAGCAGATTATCGAGTTCATTGCACAACCAACGTCGTATGAAGTGCCAACGAGCACACTTTGATCCGTGAACTGGAAACTGATGCATGGACCAGAGGAATCCGTTTGGGCATCAGTAAGCTCAGAAGCAAAAGGTCAGCAATCTAGAAAAGTCTATGTGAATTTTTACCTAATTACCTATACAATTTTGTCGTGCAAGAGATTCCTTTTTTCGAATCAAAGTTTGACTTTCTTTTGAAATCTTGTGAAACGTAAACTGGAAATATAATTTCTGAGCAGAGTTTTGCTTTGATGAATTATTACGCATAAATACATAATGTTTTTTGACTTCCTTTTAATTGGTACTTATTCGTGTTTTCGTAATACTTTCATGTTGATTTCATCTTTAGTAAACAGTAGAAATTTCTAAAAAAGCGTCCTACTAAAAAATCTGCTATGAGCTCTGGAATCATGAAATTTATATACATGTTTATGTATGGAATTTTAAGTTCGATACAATTATTTTCAGGTCTAAGCATCATATACCATGAGGTATGGTTCATCGACATTTACCTGTGAAACATAATGAAATGTCGTAATGTTTGTGTCGTATTTTTCCATTAAAAAATAAAATAATAATTCGGATACAGCCGAGTAATTACGACGGGATTGTTATGTATTCATAAAAAAAATATATTTTGAAACTATCTATTTTTAATTTTCTCTTATCAATAAATGTTTTGCTTCCTAAATAAATCAGTTTTCATTTTCTGATTTTAATTTGTGTCATTTAATGTCTAAGCAAGTGGAAACGAAAAATGTAATTACTGTCGGTCCTACAAAGTTAAATTAAAGGGGGAAACTATTGGTGTCAAATTTATACTATGGCAAAAGGGACACACGTGCTGTAAAAATGAATCCCTATTTATCTAACTGCCGCCCCTCTGAAATAATATATGTCACTCCTACAATGAAGTCCCATGAATTATCAAGGGGGTGGTTACTTTAATTAAACCTGTAATAAATTTATTTGATATTCTTTTTTATATCTGTCACATGCGATATTTCGTTACAATTTATTGGTATCAAATTTCATAATTGTAAAGTATAATTTCAATGAAATCAATTATGTTTGCCTGCTTTGATTGGTTGATAATGATATTGAAAGACAAAGAGATGATAAAATTCCCAGAACCCTATTATTACATTTTTGTAAAGTTTCTATTTCCGTTCCGGCCGTGTTTATATTCCTTGGACGCCCTATATTTTATTAAGAGCTGAAAAAGCATTCATAGTTCATATTGACTTTCCAACATATGTAAAACAAGGAGATAACATAACAATGAACCAGCTTCCTATGGAAATCCCTTTAAATCTGTCGCGCTTAGGGATAAAACAGTAAACTTACATTGTCAGTCAATCCGATTTGGTGAGAGAAAAGTTTAAATCCGATCCTCAACTTTGCTTGCACCCAATGGAGACGAAGAGAAAAAAAAGTGTCACCCCATATACACGCGTAATACGATTTATGTTTATAAAGACGCGGCGCGATTTCACATAATAATAGCGTCTCGACGCCTCTACGAGAGACGCTCACCGCTCGGACGCCGCGGCACAACTGACGCGCTGCGAACTAAAGGGTTCGAATATAAGACACAAACGGGTGTCGCCAAAATATTTGCATCACAACACATAAAAGAAGACAACTTCACAAAAAGGAACAACTCATTTATCCAAAAGCTGCCATAAAAAATATTTTTCATTTGCGAAGTGCCACCACCTCATTGATTGTTTGGAGACGTGCGGACAATTTTATGGGGATTCCATCTCTCTCCCTCCCCAAGAGCGGCGCAGTTTTCCCGGTAATCGATTGGCCGCAAGGGTAGGCAGTGCGAGCGGGACGGCCAGCTTCCTATGGGCGCGGGTGGGTGCGGAGGGGAGGCGGACACGTATGACCGTCTAGCTCGCACGCTGCTTCCTGTCCGCTCTGCGCGCGCAAATTTGTAATCGGTAATCGCGCGCATTCAGAGCACGACGGCGAGGCCGGCAGGATACAGGTGGTTACCGATGTCGCCGTGTCGCCGTGTCGCCGTGTCGCCGTGTCGCCGTGTCACCGTGCCGCCGTGCCGCCGTGCCGCCGTGCCGCCGGCCGCCGTGTCGCGATGTCAGCAGCTTTACTTCATATTTCAGTCAATATGCGCTGATTCATATTCATAAGCAATTCAGCTAATTATTCATTTGTGATAATTTTCTCAAATTCGCATGAACTTCCAATATTTATTTACAGACAATATTTTAAAATCTTTGCCTTTAATTTTGATAACTTGGAAATCATAATGCATTTGTTGGTTGGTTATAAATATTATTCACCGCTAAATTGAAAAAAAAAATTGTTTTCCCACTAACATAAGAATAACATGACTAGTCTAATGGAGAAAAAACATATGGTTTATTTACAATTCAAGTTTCCTTGTTAACTCCATGCAAAATATTTTGAATGGAGGGGTACAATCGATAAAGTACTAATAATTAAAGATTGTGTAAGAAGGTTACTTACAAACTACCTACCCGGAATAACGACAATATTCCTAATTTTCGTCACATTGGAATACTGACGGAAGCACGGGGGAAAAATAAAAATGTAAGAATTACCACGCTCCATATGAGAATAAAGGACAACATACGAAATGCAATGTGCATGTGTTTCGTGATCTTCATAGTCTGGCCATTCGGACCTTAAATTTCTTGTACATAAAATATTTCATCCGCATTATTTCATTTCGATCAAATGAAATGACGATATACAATGCAGGTAGTGTAAGAAAAACAGAATGCTGTATTTGCAGTATTTTCATTGGCTCTCTCGGGGCGAGAACCACAAAGTCCTAAGTCAAAGGCTACACTGACTTCAATTCAGATCTACATTTCAAGGCAATTCTAGAGTATGTACCCCTTATTCTATGTTTAAAGCCATATAAAGCAAACCATTGATTCTGAATGGTGGTCTTTTCCCACTGAAATACTAGGAGTATCGTCCGCTATCTATATCGCAAATATACTGTTTTTTAATACCCCTATTCTGACTATTTTTACGGAAAATTCCTTATCCTTTTCCATAGGCTTAAAGGCATTTTGCTTAACTGCGGAATTCAAGCGAGACATAGGAAAAAAATCCTAAACAAATTCCTAAGATATTTTTTGAAAACACAAATTGATGAAATATTTAGATTTTTCACCAAACCCTTTTAAAACAGTTATATTATAATACATTTTAATCGATTTTCATTTTTTTCTTCAATTTTTTATTTTATATTTAAATAGCATAAATACGCCTTTTAACAAAGAAATAGGCTTTTAAAAAGTACTTACCTCCCTAGATAGAAATGTCCTTCTTATTCTGTCACTACTTCTAAAAGTGACATTTGCCGCCGTGGTATATCTATGCCGACGCCGACAGTTGGGCGTTATTTTTAATTGTTACATTGTGAACTTAGAATTAACTTTGTTTGTTATATTGCTAAAGTGTAATTAAAATCGTTTGCTTCTAATAAACATTGTTTGTAATATTGGTAAATTACTTAATAATGAGTTTTTATTTTTTTATAACAACCCAAATATTGATATTTTGAATGATTGTCATTCGCTGAATGACAGCTGTCATCTGAGAGAACCAGATGCGCAGTGAAGCGAGAAGTATTTAAGCCCTTAGACTTAAATAACTAAATAAAAGAATATGGAATTTTCCTTAAAAAGAACCAGGATACTTACTTAGTATCTAGATATCATCGAGGCATTATTTTAAAGTATATCAAAAGTCAAATATTGAACATGGTTTCATTTCTCTGTTATCACAGTTTAACTGGTATGATTGAGAATCCATAGAATTAAATAAAAGTTGAATATTGAACATTGAACTGAGCATTAAGTATCGAGCAGGTCTGTCACGCGACATTTCCATGTGTAGCTGCAAATCCCCGGATAAATCACTCGAACCCGATAATAAATCGTCGAATCAGCAACATAAATGTGAAACGCCAATTTTTAGTAGTGAATCCAGTTAGTCCAAACCAAATAGGCTATACATTTCATTTCAATGCCTGGAATGCTGAATGAGAACCCATTTTTGTATCATGGCCGTCATGTCACCCCCTGCAAAATAATGATGTTGGTTTTGTGAAAAAAAAAAGAGTTTTTTTTATTCAAAATTGTACGCATGGATTTTTTTTTATTTGATTATGTAATTTTGTATAGACTGAATTCATAGAAATGATTCAATAATAGAATTTATTTTCACTTTATTATATCCTATAACGAAAAAGATATCACCAGGACCAAGAATATGATACAAGAAACCATAAAAATGAATATTTAAATACAAAAGTTAAACTGAAATTTATTTATTATTTTTAAAGGCAGCCAATTTTATAGCCATATTTCGAGGTTTTGAAAATTCTATCAGTACTAATATGTAGAACCCACTTGTGAACATGCGTAAACTCACTCTTGCCTTACCTATGTGGAATTTTTGTGTTATATATATACATTATTATATATTATATCGATATCTGTTGTTTCGAGATAATCAATATTTAGTTCATTCGCGTATGTCAAAACATGTATGCAAAAATTGTAAAAATTAATTAGTTCTCACTATTTGTTCTATTCGAAATGTAAGTTCATATAACGATGGTCGCTTTCAAATGGAAACAACTCGCGAATAGATTTGTATAAAACTGGATACTTTTTAATGTTTCAAGATTTTCAAACTGCTTTTTCGGCTCTCGAGGAGTCAAACAATTTTATTTTTTTCAATTTATTTTGAATAACTTATTGAAGTTTGTAAACCTCATTGTAATATTTAATCATTGAAGAAGATAATATTAACACATCCCAAATGAACCACGAAACCGAAAAAACAATAGAAAATAAAAATATTTCAGTCGCATCTGGGAGTCGAACCCAGGACCTCTACCTCTCCGGGGTAACCGCATAACCAACTTAGCTAATGAGACCAGTTCAGTTTACGCCATCTTCACCGATATCATACTTCAAGTTCAAGACTTGTTAATATTACTCCATATTTACTCCATTTTTAAATCCCATATTATTGTCTGCTATCCTTATGATGATCGCAAAGTTCTACCTGAACACAATTGCAATCGGAATAGAGTCTCGGATATACTACCCGATTTTATTCATATGAGACATCTATTGACTTATTTCTAAGTTCGAAAAGAAATATTCAATTTATTTTTATAACTTATTGAAGTTTGTAAACCTCATTGTAATATTTAAAAATCTTTTTATTTTCTTTTGTTTTTTCGGTTTCGTGGTTCATTTGGGATGTGTTAATGTTCTTCAATGATTACATTTTATGTTGTTTTTGTGTCAATTTAAAACTATCAAGAGCGTATTTTGGAGAAAAGTTTGATACACACATTATAATTTATGGTTTTTCAGACATGTTGAGTTTAATGCTGGGTCATCGACATACTGTTTTTTTAATAACTTTAATATTGTTTCTTTTTTTACTGTTTTTAAATGAAGCTTATCCTTTTAATTTATATATTATTAGAAAAATTTAACAAAAAAAAATGTACTACTCTTTTGTTAGCTGGCAGAGAAACATGAGACACTTGGGTGAGAACCCATGCTTTTGGATTACTCGTCTACTAAACGGTCGAAATTGGATGCCTCAGTGCTCAATTGAAACTGACGGTATTATTTGGTTTTACTAACATAGCCAGTAGTCGAAAGGACAAAGGTAAAAAAAATAGCCGGGTTCCTTGCAGATCCTTTGGACCTTTCTTCTGATACAGAAAGGTTTCTGACGCATTAAAGCTTCTTCGTAAGGATAAGAAGACCTTGTATGGGGATTGTGTTTTATTTGGGTTCCTTTTCAACGCTCTCCTTAAGGTGTAATAGTAATAGATTTACTTTAATGTGTGCATAAATACTTACCATTGCCTACTATTAATCAACCAATTAAGTCAATTTTTTTAACGTATAACAATTGTAAGCGACCATTGTCGTTACAAGACTGTAAACATGTAGGGTGCTGGTCAAGTCACTTTCTATGCTTCTGGGGGTACGGGGCCGACTCTCCTTGAGGCAGGTTCAGGAATCCTTCAGGTGGGAGGCAGGAGAAGTGAAAGACTTTCTTACAAGATGTGACTGGGTACGAGTCACGATTGCTCGTCCGAGTGTGACTCCTGCGGTGGTGGATATGTGCCTTGATGGGATCACGGCGTTGGAGGGCAGGAGGCGAAGGGCACTCGACTGCACTCGAACGGTGGGCGTTGGGGTTCGGCGGTTCCTGCCGAGTTTTCTCGCAGCGTCTCAGGCTGGGGATGCAAGTGGCCTGCTTGCTTTGTAGGAGACGGGAGTCTCGACTACGACCACTGGCCGGACGGTCTCTACTCACTCGTCTCTGTCCACTACTGACTTTGCTTCGGCCAAAGTCCCCCTTTTTAATCACATCCGAACTATTCTTCGGGTTCCTTCGTCCACTACGAACTGTGGCTCGGTGGCTTTTAATTAGTTCGCTGTTAATCCCCGTAACTGCCTTTTCTGGCGACTGCGAAATTCCCGGGATTTAAAGCCGGGCGTTTGTAAATTACCCTCAGGTAAACAGACCTCGGGTACCGTATTATGGATTAGAATAAATCGGTGTTTCCCGCACTTATGGCTTGTATCAACATAATGTCGCAAAATTAGAAAGAATCATGATTATGAACAATCGACGATCACGTCGGCTACAACAATTAACATACGCGTAGAAAGTGGTAATTTTTAGAAAAGATGACACGAACTTAAACGTTTTAGGAGCTTAAAATATATATATTAAATAAAGGCTTTGTTTTAAAACACTAACTTATTTTTCAATCAACACCAACCGGGCTCGCTTATTTCGACCTTCATGAAGGTAAAATTTTAACTGATTTTTTTTTTCATTAAACCACTCAAGAGGCTTTGAGTAAAATATTTTCCTTCGCAACCTATGTCATCTTTGGGGATGCTATGTGCATTTTTTTTCTGGAAAAAAAGGAAAGGAATGAGAAATAAGTAGGAATCTCTGGGGGTCAGTGTGTTCAGGAGTGACGGACGTATGAACCCATTCCTCAAGTTCAAGGCGATGGGTTGAGAGAATCCGGCTTTAGAGGGGTCTCCCTCAACCTGCGTCTTCCGATCTGGCCAGCCACGCAGTTAGTGGGCAGACGCATACGCCACCAAAACCTGGAAAAACTTCAACCCATGCATCCGGACACCTCCACAAAGTCACCAAACGTAGCGAACTACTTGGGGTGACCGACGGCAGAGGTTTTGGTTAACCAATAAATGGTTCCCGGAACGGCGAAACCTATACCCGCCTCCCAAATTTAAAAATTAACTCATGTTTTCAATTTCACCCTGATGAATATGTCAAACCACAAAGTAATTGCTTTCGAACATTTTTTTTTTCTTTAATATTTGTTGTGTTGCAGACTTTTCCTTGTTAAGAGACTTAATGTCAACAAGGATAGCAATAACTTAGGTTTTTATAAGTAAAATCTGAATCCCGTACGAGATCTAGGCTGCATGCATGAATTTCGGTACAACGATTCTCAAATTTATTATTCAGAAAATGATAATTCTTTCCTACCTGTCTACACTTTCTCGGTATTTAGTCCACGTTATAATGTAGCCATCAATAAAACAAAAATATCAAATCGGCACCTTACCATGTACTCTGAGAAATGGTAATTTATGATTCTATTCACATGTCTCATTCAACCCTTGTAGGAAAAGGGGTTATTTTAGCGTTTAAGAAATCAGTTTTTTTAGGGTTGCCAAAAAACTATCATTATTTTATCAGCCAAGAGAAAACAGAAAAAATGTATATTTCATCGTCATTTTCCATAAATACCTTATGTCAATTTTATGTTGCTCTCTTTAAAAAATATATATATTGGGACTACCGTGTCCTCGATCAAATCGAATGCTTTTCAGCTTTATGAATGTGGAAAAGAGAAGGAGACAAGAAGTAACGTTTTGAAAACTGGTCTATTTAGATGTAACCATTTCATGCGAATCTGTTATTAAATGTTTTTGTGTTTAATTCGTAGAACTCCATTTAATTTTTAAAAATTTATTATAAATCAAATTTAATAATGTTATTATTATTTTCGGCGAGTATTTCTTTGTTTTGTTTTTATTGACATAATAATATTACTAAATTTCATTTGATTTAATTAAAAAAATAAAAATAACAAACTTATTACTTTTTATGATACTAGGGAGATTCTGAAAAAATCTTTACATAAAAACATTTTTATGTAAAGATTTACCTACGATATGTATATTTTTTCTAATTAATTCTATACTATTTTTTTTCTACTCTATTTTAATAGAAAGTTTGTTTTAATGTACAAGATATGCAGGGTGTAACAGCACTATCTAATAAATCTTAACCAGTAATTTCTGAGAATATTTGGAGTAAAAAATATAGATGGAGTTTTGGTCTCCGGTGACTTCTCATAATTATTTTTTCACCTAAAAACATTAAAAAAGAAGATATTAAGTAAGTAGTGCAAGGAATTGATTGGTAGAAATTGACATTGAACTCGGGGTTAGGGGTTAGGCGATTGCTAAGCTATGTGACCGCAAGTGAATTTTTTATTTTGTTTTAATTAGAAAAAAATGTGTTTTTCTAATTAAAACAAAAGTTAATATTTGATTACATTTTTTAGTCAAAATATGATCAGGCATTACTGGTTAAAGTTTGTTGGGTTCGTACTGCTTGCATATTTTATAACAGTTAAACGTGTTTTATTAATAATCTCTTTTTTTAACGCACAAACTATGTTAACCAGCCTACTCAGAGATATGTGTTAGTCTTCTAGCGTCTTGTTTTTTACATAAAAATAATTATTTCGCAGAAATCTAAGTAATGTTCTTCGGAGCTAAGAAAAAATGTCTTAAAAATAATTGATCATCGATTTAGAAATATTAGAGAAAAATTCTGTGCACGTTATGTGATGCCAGATCACCTCCATTATTCTTATTGCTTATGCTTATTCGTGTATTCAAATATATTTCATTTTAAGATAAGATAGGCATTTAGCGTAATTATTCAATTTCCAGCGTATGGATACGAACTTATGAAGCGAAGAAAAATTAATTTTTCTAAAAACCTAACTTTGTTAACCCTGTTAAAAAGCAAATCACAGTTCGTCAATTCTTTGCATGCATCATTTGGTCCCGAATTGATACAAACTCATTTGGTCCCGGCTCCGTGCCCGCCAAGGGAGACATAAAGCTATGTTTATCACCGGGTGGCTGCGAGATCTAACGGGGAGGCTGGATTCATCCCCGAAAATTAAAGAAGTACGCTTTATATAAGTTATGTACAAGCAAAATTAATTAAACGCTAAATCCCCCGAGCTCAAAAGCAAAATTTATTAGCAATTGTTTTTCATAAACTGAATATTTTACCAGGCAGTTCGGTAATTATTATTGCTTTTGAAGCCGAAAGGTCTTTTTGAAATTAACATTTATTATAATTAAATGTTTTCGTATAAATAAACTTAATTCGTGTTTAATTTAACATAGAGATTTATTTAACTTTATAAAACTAGAATTAAACTTTAAAAAATAAAAATTCCCCTTATATTATCATTTTTAATTAAATAATAAAATATGATTTCATTTCAACCACTATTTTAATTAATAAATATTCAGATGTTTCAAATGGAATGGATTGATCTTCATTATTGTATTGAAATTAACTATATACGAGTACATATTGTAATTAAAACTTTTTTTAATTTCAACGAAATGATATTTTTGGAAGTTCTGGCAGGCAAATTTATTTTAACGCTGGATAGCTGTATCAACTTGTGAAGCATTAGCAATAACATTGAAAAAAAGCAGATATTATGTTAAATGAAGAAAGTACATACTTACATCCAATAGACCTTAGTATGAGTAATTCCATGTAAAGATCGGAATTTAAAACATAAAAGTTATGAAATATTACAATGGTACCTAACTATATTTGCTTGGTGTAACCTCAAGTGACCAGCTCAGGCATGGGGGCTCCATCGAAGCCAGAGTAAAGTTTGCCTCTCAGAAGCTGTGCGTACTGTATAGAGCCCGCAAATACTTTAATAGTACACAACTGCTGACCCTATACAATCGCAAGTGCGCCCCTTTGTAGAATTTGGCAGCCACCTCTGGTCAAGAGCCCCAAAATATCTGAAAAACCCTTGACTCTGTGCAGAAATGGGCGGTCCGTTTGATAAATTCGCCTATATTAACAAACTGATTGCAATCTTTGGAGCACAGAACTCAGGTGGGAATGCCGTCCTTGTTCTATCGGTATTTTAATGAAAGATGCTCTGAGGAACTGGCGTTGTTCGGTACCGGTACATAGTCGGGAAACAAGCCAAAAGCGCGCCCAACATGTGCATACTACGACTCGTTATCGTGTTCGTCAGCTCGGCTGTGGTATGATCTGCCAGCCTCTGTGTTTCCTCCATCCTACAACATGAGTTTCTTCAAGACCCAATTTACTCTTCTCTAAAAGACCCTCCACACAGCATCCCCAAAGATGATATAAACCCTGAGGGAAATTATTTCCCTCAGGGCCTCCTGTGTGGAGTTACTATAAAAAAAAAACTTATTCAATATATATTTTGAATATACGAGTATACCAAAGGGTAAGGGTTAATTAGGAGGTTTTCTGGAGGAACAAAGCGATTCTCTGGAAAAATATCTTGAATAAACTCACTGACAAATTTATTTGGTTTCTCAATGTACAAGAATTAATATTTAGGGATTTTCTGGTTTCCAGTGCTTCTAAACTGTTTAATCTTTTGCCTTTATTATTAGGGTGAAAAATTTGAATCCCTTTACCTTTATTAAAAATAAGATGAAACGAAATGATTGGCAAACTCTGAAAAATTATTGTTATTGAAACATCTTAAATGTTCCGTGATTCTGATATTTACATTACGGGATTTCTTTCCTATGTAGAATGAAAGACAGTAATTCCGACATACTACTTTGTAAATGCCCGAGTGACTTAATTATGATCCCATTCATTACATATATATATTTTTTATATGAATACCGCACAAGAGTCCCAACTGCTCCTACCCATCTGTAGCCAGTGAGACTATGACATCCCCAATTGGGGAATGTTGTGCGGCTGAAGGTATTGAGGAGGGGAATGAGATGAGGTAGAGGAAGGTGGGAACGTGGGTAAATACCTGGCTATTCTGATCTGGTAACCAACACGGCTAAAAGCCATTTCAAGCAACGTTTCAATTCTGAATGGTGGTCTTTTACCAGGGCAATACTAAGAGTATCTTCCACTCTGGAACGTGCGCAAATATGCTGTGAACGTGCGCAAATGTGCGCATATATTAATTTTAAATGAATTTAATTGTAAAACAGCACACATTAATTAAAGAAAATTTACTTGCGCACGTCGGGATTTGAACCCGCGATCTTCAGATTCGTAGTCGAGAGCCTTACCCCTCGACCATGGAGGCCGTCAATTATAATAATGACAAGTCACAAAATATATGCTTTTTATGAAAATCTAAAATATGTACTCAGCTTCATCGATCCACTGATGGACCAAGCACTCCTCGGGGATCTTCAGTCATTTTTGCCACTGAGATGGTTAAAGTAAAGTTACTTAGCTTTAAAATTTTCTTACATGATGTAGACGCTTTTTTGTTAAAGCCATCAATCGTATCAATCAACCTCACCACCCGACCTGGCAGCGTCTATAAATGAATTGTGCTCCTCGAGAAACAAACCCACAACCTCTTAACATAAAGTAAAATGTTCAAACTACTGTAGATATTTGCTGATTTTTGTTTAAAAATGTTAACTCTTACTACCATCACAGTAAGCGGAAGATTTTTTTTTTTACATTAACTCCACACAGGAGACCCTGAGGGAAATAATTTCCCTCAAGGCCTATATGGTCTTTGGGGATGCTATGTGGAGGATCTTTTAGAGGATAGGAAGGAGTGAACTTGGGTCTTAAAGAGACCCATGTTATAGGACGAAGGAAACACAGAGGCCGGCAGATCATTCCACAGCCGAGCTGTTGAACACAAGAACGAATCGTAGAAGCGACCCGTTCTCATCTGACAAATGTCAACCATGTGCAAATGTTTGGCGCGCGTTTGGCGTGTTTCCCGACTATGCACCGGTGCCGAAGGGATCAATGACGCTAGTTCCTCGGAGCATCTTCCATTAAAATACCGGTAGAACAAGGAAAGCATTCCCACCTGACGTCTGTGCTCCAAAGATTGCAACCCGTTTGTTAAAATAGTCGTTTCTGCACAAGGTTTTTTTCAGATATTTTGGGACTCCCGACCAGAGGTGGCTGACAAATTCTACAGTGGGGCGTACTTGCGATTTGTACAGGGTCAGCAGTTGTGTACTATTAAAGTATCTGCGGGCTCTATACAGTACGCCCAGCTTCTGAGAGGCTAACTTTACTCGGGCTTCGATGGAGCCCCCATACCTGAGCTTGTCACTTAAGGTGACACCAAACATATCTTTGGAGGGATTGTTGGGAAGATTGCTTCCATTAAAGAAGACTAGATTGTCATTTCGATCTCTTTTAGACGTAATCAGACATGATTGGGTCTTTGAAACATTAAATTCGACGAGGTTATTCTTACCCAAGAGGAGACTCTCTCGAGGTAACCGTCCATTCTCTGCTTCAAAGCCCCTCGAGCCGGTGGAGTTTGTGTGCACTTTGGGGGCTTGTCAAACAAAAAGCAATCATGGACTGTACTGTCATCCGCGTAACAATAGATTGGTGCACATGTCAAGAGGTCATTGATGTGCAACAAAAACAATGTCGGAGACAGAACCGATCCTTGTGGGACGCCAGCATTTATTGAATGCGAGGAAGAGATGAAACCATCAGCAACCGTCTGAATCGAACTCTCCCTCAAAAAGTCGGCAATCCACGTACACAAGGAAACGGAAAGTCCATAAGAAGGCAGTTTTTTGACAAGTCCTCGGTGCCGAACCCAGTCAAAGGCCTTAGAAATGTCCAGTGAGACCGTTTGAATCTCACCATAACATTCCAGGCACCGCCCCCAAACATGTGTCACATACGCAAGAAGATCACCGCACGAGCGGTTCCGCCGGAATCAGCACTGGCGGTCATTAATAATTTTGTTCTTCTCTAGGTATGTGAGCAGTTTGTCGTTGATCATACGTTCCATCACCTTGGACAGAAATGATGCGACGACGCCTGGGTGAGACCCAAACGCGATGCCTACTCAGCCACCGACCGGTGACTTTAAGTTTTAGTTAGTTTTAAGTCACTAATTGTAAGTCATAGATCTAATGTAAGTGAGTGGTTATAAGTCTCAGTAGTTAGTTGCTAGCTATAAGTCTTAGTTGTAAGTCACTTATTATAAATCTTAATATTCACATTTTGCCTTTTGCTCTACGATATTATATTTGGCCAATGAAAGAAATCTAAACAAACTAGAAATTATTCAAAACAGAGCTGTGAGATGTATACTAAGGAAAGGCAAATATACAAGCATCAATCAAATGAGAGAAGAGCCTAATTGGATTCCAATAAAAAAGCGACTGCTTTTCAATGTATTAATTATTTATACATAAAATTCTGAATAACCGAATGCCAAAATATTTTATGGTTGAAATAGTTTTTAATGTAAATATAGATAATTATGAATACAGGAATGTGAATAGAATTAGTTTAGCAAATATGAGAAAAACAGAATCACAGAACTGCTTAATGTATAGAGGACTGAAAATATTCGATGAGAAGTCTGAAGAATGAATGTATTTAAGAATACTTGTTATGCTTACTGTAATTATATAAACAGTGAAGTATGTAGTTTATATACATAGAATGTAATGTGAACCAACTCAATAAATATTTAAAAAAAAGCATAAGTCATATAAAATTATTTGTATAGTGCCCTTGAGGTGATTTCCCATGAAAACGGTGCTATAGGAGTAATCCAATGCCAATCGTATATTCGTATACGATTAACATACCTTTAGAGCACATAAATTACTCATTGTTAATCAATATTTTAAATAATTCCAACTGAAAATTAAAGACCTAACCTTTTTTTACTCTAATTGTTAAATTGTAAATTCGATTGTTCTGAACTCCTGCATTTAATCAGCCTACACATACCTAAACGAACTACTAGAAAAACATTAGCATTTAAAATATGTATATCCCGTTATCAACTATAGTTTAAATTCCATAATTTAACGCTTACACGGTCTTGGTAACAAATACTTAAATGATATGGATGTATTTGATAATAATCTAAACTTGTAAATTTCAAAAAAAGGATGAACGAATTGTTTCGACCTAGTTAATAAATTATTGTTAACTACCACTTTTACATTATTTACTTATTTGTTATTAATGCTAATATTGACTTTGTTGATACAGTGCTATTTTTTTCTGTTACTGTTGTTACGTAAAGACAGAAAGATCCTAAAAAGACTCTAGTCACTCGTCAAAGAACAACGGTAAAAAACGACGCGAGCCCCACGTTTGCCATAACGGCAGCTTGCACGCCCACGTGCCGGCACTTCTTCCTCACCCGGCTTCCGGATAACATCTCTGGTCCGCCGCCTACTGCGTCTCTAAAATAACGTGCGAAAAGCCATTTTGGCAGCCGCAAATTGTAGCGCCATATTATCATGCATGCTGGATTAACACCCACTGTGCGAGATTGCATTAGTATAACCAAAGAGCTCCGGTACATGGTGACTCTCTCGTAAATATAATTTAACTTCAGCGTACTGATGTCCAAGCCCGAGGCTTCCACTAGGATCCTTTTACCGCCACGATCATGACTGTAAGCTGACTTTGTATTTCCTCTTTTGTGTTGTAACTTATTTGAGTCCCCGTTATCATGCCCGTTTAGAGAATATCAGAGAGAATAATCCCCCGTAACTTCCATTTGAGGTTAGGCTAGCTTTTGATTATTGTAGCATATCTTACCATGTCTATACCTTCCCCTGAATAAACTCTGAGTCTGAAAGCATTTAGTAAATTTATTTGGCGTAGTATTAGAGTCCCCGACTCCAATTATAAGACTGCCTGTCGGCCTACGGCCCTGCAGAGGAGCTTCTTGGCCTGCCGAAACTGAGCTTGTCGAAGGTCCTGAGCCGAGCTCCCTGTCGAGACACCACCCTCGGGGTAAGTCTAAACCAATGAACTGTCTCCCGTAACCGCTCTTTCCCAACCTTCCTCCTTTCCATCTCCTTCACACAACTTCCAGTCTTATATTTATTATAACACTGTATACTTTTAGCTTTGGTGCAGTTTTTTTAATTTTTCTTTTTTTCAAATGTAACTTACCCTTTGTCGTAGCTTTTCAAGTGTAACTTAACTTTTTTCAAGTTTAATTTAACTTTTCTGAATGTTTTCTATTTTTTTTGTTTTTATTACGTGATTTTAAAAATTATGTATCTGTATGTATTTTTTTAAATGCCCGTCCAAATTGAAAAGGAGTGGGAGTAAATTAAATCATATAAACAAGTCGTCACAATGTGGATTAACCACAGTTTGAAAATGGCCTTAAACGCCGAAACAGCAGCCACAATAATAAAAACTAAAAATACTTGCAGAATTTAATAATAACATTATTCAATTTGATTTACTCGTATATTTAATAAAAAAAAATTAAATTAAATTCTACTAATTAAACACAAAAACAATTAATAAACTTATACAACATAAAAAAAATAAATATACATATATTTTTTTTAAATCCAATGATAATCATCAATATTACGGAGATGAAATGTTTGCCAAAATTCAATTAAAAATTTATTCAATAAATGTAAAATTAAGTTGTGGTGTTAATAAAAATCATAAGAATCATTTTGTGTAAAATACAGTTTAAAAAACATGTCCATATAATACACGTGTTGTATTTTAATACGTATTGTATTTTAAACAGTGGTTTACAAATAATGTTTCTTATTAATTTTACCAATCAAAAATATTTAAAAATACTTTTTTTTATACTCACATGAAAATATTGGTTACGGATATAGAAAAAAAAATTGACATTGGATATATTTTTTTAATATTTACAAAACTGGCCTAAATAGTCACATTCATAAAGATGTTTCAATATGTTGCGTGCGGGTGTTTGGGTGTATGTGACAATCGTGACATTAATTATCATTATGGTTGCTATTGCGAATTGTATTTTAAAGCTATAAAGGACCTGCGATTATTGCATCAGAAAAGGAACAAGACAGTTAAAGACAAGCGAGGGACTCACCAATTCACTTACTGCACATGTAGTATTCACTTGTATTTTACTGGAGATACGGCGTGGTGACGAGGTTAAAGTTCAGCGACGGTGGTTCAAACCATTAGCGAAACTTGTGTTATCGTCGGCGGTTATAATTGTACTGAGGCAGTAGATCAAAAAAGGGGGAAAGGAAGAAAAGGAGATTCATATAATCGCACGCAATTATTTTGAATCTGTTGGTGACCGATAATTATGGTCTGGCGTTAACTCAATAAAATGTTTCCGAGTCCACATATCATCAAATGAAATTTTTACTATTCACATATCTGAAATAGTGTTAACGTTTTAAAGTTTAAATAACATTTCCAAATACCTGCAAAATTTGTGATTGCATACATTTAAAATTTAGTAGGTTCAAACATTTTTGATCGCTTACAGTCTACCTTTCTGTGATTATTCCTTGTTCCAGGAGAACATTAAACAGTGAAGAATAAATCCCTTAAACGTTCGCTCACACAATAGGCATACAGGCATAATACACAAGACGAATATTATAACATCCTAAATTCATGTTATAATCCCCAACCTCTTTCGCTTTCTTAACTCCTGGTAAACTAGTCAGCTTTTCTACTGGCAGCGCATGAGATTACAAGGCTCGCACACAATAGGATCACATCAGCTACCTTAGTACATTTAACGTATAATGATATAATAATATTACAATGTTAATATTCTGATAAATTATATAAATACGAGATGACTCAGTTATGTAGAATGAATTTGTAAAGTCTCAGATTGAAACACGCTACCGGTTGCTTTCATAAATCAATCTAAGTAAGCGCTAAGATAAAAAAATTCTAACTCTGTCTGAAACAACAAAAAAAACGTTATTTTAAATTAGGCATGTAAATTATCGGGTAAGTATGTTTGTTTTTAGGTAAATGCAATAAATTTTATTACATTTCGAAGGTACAAGAAATATTACGAAACTCTCAGTTACTTTATCTCATAAATCTTCATGGTTAATATGTTTGCACTATTACCAATTTATTTTTCCCAAAAGTTATGACAAAAATTAGTCCCCTTGACCTGAAATAGTTTGATACATAAAGTAAACACTTTTTTGAACGACTAATATATTTTTAATTCATTAGCTAGTAGTTTCGACTATCCTAAGGGTAAAACTAAACAAAAATACATAGATTGCGCATATACAGGTATGTATATAGTCGAGATATATAAAATATAATAGGAGGGAGACAAAATATATAACTAAACATTGGAACAGTGAGACAAAAATGTGCTTACATATAATAGAAAGGGACAAAATATTAAAAATAAAAAGACAGAACGTCATAGGAAGGTGGTATTAAAAAGAAAGGCTAATATTTTTTATGTTTTTTATTTTAATTAATTTTTTTTGTTGTTGCAAAAACTCCTTTTTGTAGTTTGTCTAACCAGAGCTTGTAATGCGAAACTCAAAATTTTCAGTTAAAGTTACAATATCATATAAAATAATTTCATTCATATAAATTAAAAACATATGAAAAAACCTCAAAGCATGAATATTTCTCAAGAATCTTACTCAAAAATGTTTATACAAAAACGTAATTTATAATTTTTAACGTAATTTTTAACGTAATAAACGACAAAACAATAAATCGTAGATTAAGTCATATTTCCTTATTATCTAACACAAATAGTTTATTTCATTCAGTCAAGTTTTCAACATATTTATTAACTGTTTAGTTTTAATACAGTTTTGTATAACAGCGGGTAACATATTTAAGCAGCTAGGAATCACATGATCTAAAGTTCTTTGTCCTTATTTGTGTATATGCTTAGGAGCTATTAATCCTCCATTTAAATTGAGACGAGTATTTAAAGTGTGCTCTAGTCTGTTTGTATAATATACAAGGTTATTAATATGCTGAAATACAATTTTGTATCACAGAATTGATTTATTGAAAGAATTTTCAGACTTGTTATAAAATGATTTGGATAGACATTGTTCATTGTTGGACACCTGAAGGCTAGTAAGGAAGGAATACGAGTGGTCAGAATAATGAATTTCTTTATGAAAAGTATATGTCTGAACGGCACCGAAGTATCCCCGACTCTGGCACACCCTGTTAACAAAATCTCAGGTAGCACGCTGTAAACATACAAAATTTCTTAAAACGTTTCCTTATAAAAACATGCTTTTATCAGCAAGCTCTTTAACATGTTTAAATCCAGACGTAAGTCGACTCGCCCCAAAAGCGCGCTTCTATTAGACATGGTATTGCCTGGCTTTTGTGAGTGGCATTCGTTTAACCGCTGTAATTGTGCTTGTCAATTCGGCGGCAGGCTTCTTAGCCGGCAACCGCATATATTAGAAGCGCGATACGGCGGTTTTCACCTTCGAACAATGCAGCCTTCGAAGGTGGAAATTAGAATTTGAACGCACTGCCGGCACGCAGTTAAATGGTTCCGGATTATAAACGATCGTGAATAATGTCGAAACGGTTGAAGCTTTTGCAGGTAGCATTCGCGAATACAATCAATGTTCTTGAGAGAGCAAATAAATCGACATGGAAAACTTTGAAAATCAAAGTAACGAATCAATGCTTCTTGACAATTTATTTCTGTAACTAAAAAAAAATATTTTTCTATTGAGATTAATAGATTAAGTATTAAAAAATTAATAAGTATTTACAGCAGATCGAATTCAACGAATGTTTTTTCTGATAGTAATATGGATTGTTTTTAACCTTCGGCCTACCAAGAAGCGAACGAAAACTTGCGTTGACATGAGGGAAGAGACAGTTATCCCACACAATTTTTCATAATATTTTTTATCAAATTCTTCTCATTTGTGAAAAAAATTATTTTATTTTAACAAACCTTTGCATTCATCAATAAACATGGCGTATGGACGGCGACTGTGGTTCCACTTACTTAGCGCTCAAACAAAAACATTTGCTACCTGCTAGCAGTCCGACGGCCCATCACCTTACCCCTTCACGCAGATTTGGTAATAGCGCGAACGAGTGAGATAGCGCGCGTAACCCACGCACTGTACGAGTCGAATGGCGGAACGTATAGCTGCCAGTAAGGTAGGGCGCAAGAAATATTTATATAATAATTGTGGCAAAGAATTATACCTACACAATTTTTTTTAAATGGTTGATTTCGAGTTTATAGGTTTTGTATGAATTCAAAAAATACCACAACTATTAGGTTTCTATTTAAAATGATACATGTAGGATAGTAATTTAAGCGCTTTTGACAACCACTATTGGCAACTGAAAAGTTAAAATAGTAATGAAAAATCAGAAAATAATTGTAATTAAAACTTCCTATTACTACGGTCATCTCCAGATAGGTTTCCACCAAAACACTCAAAACATAAACACACGATAAGATTTATGGAATACCTACTAATACCACAAGCCAACAAAATGATCTTTTAAAAATTACCTTAGTATGTGGCAATTAAAGTATATAACCCTCCACGTAACATCAAATAAACACACTATCTTTTCCTAGTTAAATCATCACTAAAAACAACTAATACACCTTAAACGAATACTTTGAACCTCAGATAATGGAATATATTCTATGATCTGAGCTTTTAAAACGTAGATTTAACACACTTAGATTAAAATTCTA
This sequence comes from Halesus radiatus, assembly GCA_022606495.2. Classification (NCBI taxonomy): domain Eukaryota; kingdom Metazoa; phylum Arthropoda; class Insecta; order Trichoptera; family Limnephilidae; genus Halesus; species Halesus radiatus. The sequence goes on along the minus strand of JAHDVE020008903.1, from coordinate 12,861 downwards.
TATATATATTATACATAAATATGTATTTCTTTTATTTTATGTTTATAAACATATACATATTTTGTAGGCTAACGGTAAGAAATAGGATGTACCTATATGCTGTGACATTTGTACTTTTATTTTAATAATAAAGATTTAAAAAAAATTGAATAAGGATATTAAAGGATCTGAAAACACACTTGTAATACGAATTTTAATAAAAGGTGAGGACTCTTATGCTCCGACAAGGCAGGATACCAAAACAACAAGAATATATAATCATATTGCACATTTTACTATACTACTCCTTTTTCATTCCTACTCCATTTGGTTTATTACTTGGCAACTTCAGTATAGTAACGTTAGCAACATCCGACTCGCGTTCACGTCATGTACCTAAATTATGAGCAACTATCCTACATTTTCGCTAAAAGTCATTATTTTTAAAACTTTTTTTTATTTCTATGATGAACTATTTCATCCCAGCAAAACTTTTTCCATAAATGATGTCTCTGTTTTTTTTTTCTTTTTTAAATAGCAGCCCTATGTTTCCATTAAGCCGACATGAAAAATAATAAATTCGCCGAAAATTCCTGTTTTCAAATGTAAAAAAAACGTTATCCGTTTCTTTTATTTCCTTCACTTGTCTCCCAGTGAAAGTTTGAAAGTGAATATATTTATGACCCACGCATCAGAATCAAACAATGTATCATTTTGTTTACGGTATATTAAGACATTGCTTTTTCGTATATTGGAGCACGACATAAAAAAGTTTCCCCCTTTATCACGTAGGAACATTGATATAGGGTTTACTCGGGCAGCTTTCAGCGTAGAGCTTTTTTTTTTTGATAATTATCAACTATTATATTTCCGAATGAAAATCACGTCAATTCTATTTAAAAATAAAATTCTATTTAAATTATTAATAAATGAATTTAAAAAATATACTTAGTATTCACTACTTTATAAAAATACATCGATATCTAAATGTTTCCAAAGCGATGCTTTCATCGTCAGGAATGTATGAATACTTATGCTTATTAATAATGACGACACAAAGTGAATTCCAATCGTTTGAAGAAATTTCAAATTATTAATTCCATAATATCAGAGCAATAATGAAAGTGCAGACTACACTGGAATAATATCATCATTATGATACTATAATATTCTAGGATGAATTGAGCCTCTTTCAGAAATATTTCAGTTTTACATTTCAATTCTAGATCACTTTTATTTGGTGCCCCGTCGTGGTATTTTCATCACAGAGCAAATAATACACAGAGATGCCCTAACACACAAGGGGCGCCCTTGAGGTGATTTTTCACAAAAACGGCGCTATACGAATCATCCAAGTATTATTATTATTATAATTATTATTAATGAAACCAAAGCAGAGGTGCGGGGGCGAACTACGCGTGCTGCCAACTTAAATAAAACAGCAACCAAGTTAAAATGTTCGACTTGTTTACAAAAACCGAATATTTTGTTTGATACTTATAAATGTTTCGTAATTTCCCAAAATTGTCCAGTCACGCGAAACAAACGTGGACGTTAATGAACTAAGCTGGTGCCAAAATGGGTGTTACGTGACCTTTCTCTCCAGCCTTCAAAATCGTACTTATGGTAAGTCTATTAATTCTAACATCAGTGTATTTAATATACTGTCCATTTGACGGCTCCCATGATCGAGGGGTAAGGATCTCGACTACGAATCCGAAGGTCGCGGGTTCAAATTGCTGCACGCGCAAGTAAATTTTATTTAATTAATTATGGTGTTTCACAATTAATTAATTTAAAAAATAATATATAGTATATTTGCGCACGTTCCAGAGTGGAAGATACTCTCAGTATCGCCCTGATGAAAGACCACCATTCAGAATTGAAACGTTGCTTGAAATGGCTTTCAACCGCGTTTGGTGACAAGATCGGATTAGCCAGGTATTTTCCCCAACCTTCTTCATTCCCTTCTCCTTCCCCTCCCCAATACCTTCAACCTCATAACATTCCCCAATTGGGGATGCCATAGTCTCGCTGGCTCCAGACGATTGGGAGCAGTTGGGACTCTTGTGCGGTATTCATATAAAAAAAAAATTGTCATTCTTGCCCAATGCAGTATATGGGACTTGGAACAAAGTAATAGTGATTCTGGTACTAGGTTAAAGTATGCTGTTCGTACTGACCAAACTAATATTCATTGCAACAAACAGTCGTTCAACCTCAAAAACCAATCTCGGAAACTCTACGCACAAACTTGCTTTTCACCCACATTTTTTTTTCGTCTCCCATTTATTTGCCAATATCCCAAAAAATATTCCTTATAAACTTTTACACATAAATATAAATAACAAGCAACATATCTCATACAAATTTGGATGGAGAATCATCTCAAATGTACCGTGAAACGCAGAGAAAGCAAAAATGCGCGATAATGTCTTGCAGAACTGCTATTAGCAATTTTCGCATAGCTTTTCAATGAGATAGCTCACATCTCCTGTTGTAAAATAAATGCCCCAACTGCCATTATAGCTTAAACGTTAAACGATACCTATAACATTAAATATAAGTGGAAAAGTAACCAATAAAAAGTAATTCTTTTGGTAAAGTTATTTTGTTTCAAATCATCAACGAATTTTAGAGGATGCTCTCTTTTTAATAATTTGAATAAAAAAATATTTAAGCATGTACTTTACTGTGTATGAAAATATGTGGAGAAAGTCTGTGAAAATAAAGCGAACAAAAATGGAGGGTGCTACGATCGTCAAAATAGTTTTAAGCAACAACGCCAAGGTAGTTGAAAGGAAAAACGATAGCGTTAAAAGTTTGAGGTGAATATTTGTTCACATCAATATAAAAAAATGTAACATGTGCTGGATTTTTTTCTTCGTTATAAATAAAAATCCGCTACTGTCAACATCAAAACCATATGTATGTGGAAAATAATAATTTTAATTGAAGTATACATGGACAATAATACTAAAATAAAGCAATTACAGTAAGATACAAAATAGGTATATTTAATAAAAAATTACATACAATTTAACCCTCTCGTACACGAAATACTCATATGAGGCCCCAAAATTAGTCACCTTTGACAAGCTGCCATTTTATAATTCCATTCATATTTTTAAATGCAACTCTACCACACATCACTTTAAACCTTGCTTGGGGAACATTGATAGATCAAAGACTCGCAACCAGAAGAAAACACTGACCTGTTGATTTTAAATCTCATTGTCCAACTTTTTTGACGTTTTTTATGTGGATCTCTATTTCTCTTCCGTACAACATACAATAAAATATTTAAATTCGATCATTACAAACTGTAACAAAATATTTGTATGTGCATCTTACGTGTGAAACTATTAGAATGTTATTTTTTCGGTTTTATATTGATAACTTTGCACAACCTATTCGACCTCATATGAGGTCTATGTGTAGCAAGAGATAACAATATCAACTAGTAACATGCAGTTAGCTCTGTGTATAAACCTGTCTACCTATAATATGCCTTTAGTTAAAAAATGTTAAGCTTGCAGATCCTCAAATGTGTTATTTTTACAATTATTAAGATACATTTAAATGTTCTGAGTGGCAAAGTTTTAATCCATGTACCCTTTGATTACTTTAAACCTCACACGGGGCACATAAAAATAAGTATTTTCTAATAAAAAAAAATAAAAAATACATATTCTTAAATTTCTATACGCATTTAACAATAAAAAGTATTCTTAAACAATTTTATTTAATCATATTTCATAATGCGTGCACGTGAGGTTTAAGTATTCAATAGAGGAGTATACGTAGGTTGGATTATGATGACTCAAATAAAGCAATTGCATTACAAAGATGTGACCTAAGGATACTTTATATAAAATTACATACGATTAAATAGTATTAGAGGGGTGTAAGTAGGTAGGATAATAATACTCAAATAAAGCAATTACACAACAAATATATAACACAAGCATACTTAATATAATATTACATACGATTAAATAGTATCAGAGGCGTATAAGTAGGTTAGACAAGGAATTTTTTTTTATATTTTAGTAACAAACAGAACATCTATAAAATGAGTATTGTCAAATTACAAGGTTTTAAAAAATTATTACAAAAATCGGTACCAATGACATATCTCTATGTAATATCTAGTAACTGGTTATACATTTTTCTGGGCGGAGTTAGTACAACGGTAGGGAATGACACATGGTAAAGGTAAAAAGGTATATGAAAAAAGTGTATGGTGTATAAGTGTATTTGTCTATGTCTGTTTGAATAAAGCAATTACGTTACAATAATATAGCATTGCCATATTTAATTGTTTACGTAAATATTATTCAATGAATGAAGAGCACGGTTAATTGGTTAATTTGCACCTGCATTTGTTTTGTAACTATGCGTGTGGAATAGTGCTGAATGGCGGATGTATCTCAAATGCATGTTGAAATTAATTAGGGCAGAAGCTCGGTACAGTCGATACTATCGTTTAGAATTCTATTTAGAAATGTTAAATCAGCTACTGTTCGCTTTTGTTGCAAATATTGAAAGGTACATTGAAAGTTATTGTTAAATATATAGGTGAATCCATAAACTTATTTTGAATGCATTCTATACTCTCAAGGTACACTTTATACTGAGGATTCCAAATAGGTGAGGCATATGTTGTTTGACATTTTATTGTTTCTTTTGTACAGTAAAAAGTTAAATTGTTCAGAACAAACCATTTGTTTGGACGGTACTCATAATTGATTTCAGTCGCATCAGGGACTCGAACCCAGGACCTCTACCTATCCGGGGTAACCGCTTAACCAACTTAGCTAATGAGACCAGTTCAATTTACGCCATTTACACCGATATCATACTTCATGTTCAAGATTTGTTAATATTATCCTCCATTTTTATAAATCCCATATTATCCGATTGCAATTGAGCTCAGGTTGAAGCTTTGTAATCATCATAAGGATAGCAGCCAATAATATGGGATTTATAAAAATGGAGGATAATATTAACAAATCTTGAACATGAAGTATGATATCGTTGTAAATGGCGTAAATTGAACTGTTCTCATTAGCTAAGTTGGTTTAGCGGTGACTGAAATATCTTTAATTTCTATTGTTTTTTCGGTTTCGTGATTCATTTGGGATGTGTTAATATTATATTGATCAATGATTATAGTATTTACTAGCTTTAAAAAAACATTATAAAATATACTGTTGATGGGTTCAATCATAATTCAATCGCTGAAAGTGTGTTCAACGTTAAACAAAATTTCAAAAATATTTATACAAAGAGTGAATCATTTTACATTCTGGATAAATTAAAATCATCTAACCACGAGAATAACGAGAAACAAAGTTATTGTTTTATTTTGATTAAATATTAAATCATCTAACCACGAGAATAACGAGAAACAAAGTTATTGTTTTATTTTCATTAAATATTAAATCATCTAACCTATAAAATAATATAATCCTCTTGTTAAACGATTTTTCCGCATTATCGAATGATAAACGTTGTATTACTATTTTAACGTAAAGCCTTACAGCTTTGTTTCTAAGAGAGCCTTTTAAAACTACGCCGTGAGGAGAAACTCTGGGGCATTCATTAAAATATCTCCCAAAAATAAATCATAAGTCTTTTGATTATAAAACATAAAGAAATCTCCCTTTAAGAAAGTTTAAATTTAATGTAAGATTAATATTGGAAATTAAGAATTACGATCAGCTCGTTAAACAGGGTTTTTGTTCGTTCAACCTTAAACCTTATGCAATATGCAGTTGAACTAGTCCTGTAACCACAGCGCACCTCGTACAAATTGTAGGTGATTCTAACTGTTAAGTTTAGCAGCAAACTCTGTTCTTAAGAACATCTCGACTCTTTGCAAAATGGGAAAGTTGTTTGAATGGTATTCATGACACTAGATTGAATCAAAATGTTATAAAACCACTTTCGGACAAAGAAATTACATATATTATGAAGTAAAATTCTACAAAATCCTTCCCCCAGATATGAAGCGAATAAAAAGTTTTAATGAGCACAAGTCAAGAATTAAAGTCTAGCTGTTACAGGTCAATGAAACAACCTTCAAAACAGCAATAAAAATGACATAGAAGACGCACCTAATTAGATGACAAAAAAGGAAATAACTCTGGTCTACCCCAGCACAGAACCCCATTAGTGGGGAGGAATACAAAATACAATAATTATAATACCATTTTGTATTTTAAACTGTTATTCTGTAAACATTTTTATACTTCAACCATATTTTTTATTTTCACGTGCTTATTTACGTAGTCACTAATAAAAATATTTAAAAAAGGTTTTCATTTGAAAATGGATTTCAACGGATTAATAATAATAATAATATTCAATTTATTTTTAATAACTTATTAAAGTTTATAAACCTCTTTGTAATATTTAATCTTGTATTTAATTATATTTTCAATAAGTTATTAAAAATAAATTGAATTTTCTTTCTAGATTTGTAGAAAAGTCAATAGATGCCCCATATAAATAGAAATCGGATAAGTATATCCGAGACTCTATCCAGATTGCAATCGTTAAAAATAGCAGCCAATACTATGGGATTTAAAATGGAGGATATTATTGAAGTCTTGAATTTGAGGTATGATATCGATGAAGATGGTGTAAATTGAACTGGTCTCATTAGCTTAGTCGGTAAAGCGGTTGTCCCAGATGTGACTGATACCTTTTTTTGTGTTTTTTTTTGGGTTTCGTGTTTCATTCAGGAATTGTTAATATTATCTTCTTCAATGATTTAATAATAATAACGTTTATTTTTTTTTAAAACAAATACATAAAATTTTATACTTACTGAGATTTCTCGTGCTGGGAATTTCATTTACAAAATATGAAAACAAATTGATGTGATTGTTAAATTAAATGATAATTATAATGTGATTTGTTTAAAGTGAAGTGAAGTGGTTTCGGTGTTACCCTGTATTTGGTGTTAATATATTTTCTATTTCAGATCTCCCGTATCCCTATGCAGTTTTTAAAATACGGAAAATGTAATATGGAAATGCTGTTTGTTTTAAGCATGTTCGTTGTGTTGTGCAGCGCGGCTGTGGAATATTTTACTATTTACCCCTCTTCAATACAGGTCTCTTAAAGGCTTACCTGTAAGTACTTCTTCCTATCCTATACTTCCATCGCAACATTTCCAAGATTTCTCTCTAAGCTTCCCGAGTGAATTAAATATTAAAATTAAGAACCAACAAAAAACTATTATCTCGAGTCATCTTTCAAAGAAATGCATCGTACCTTTTGTCTCTGATGCTTTGAAGGCGATCAAACTAACTGGCAAACTGTTTATTTTCTAAAAAAGTTGTGACCAGTGATTTCCTGAATTACCCCGTGAATCTCCGTTTGATTGGTGATAACGACTGTAAGAAAATGTTTGCCATTTCACTAAAATATGCTAAACGCTACTATTAAAATAATTCAATGGAAATCTTTACCAAGTCTAGTGGCAACACCGACGCGCGCATGTGCGGTCAACATCAGCCATAACACGAGAGCTTAGGGAAAGCCATGTCATTCGAGTTCGAGTGCCGATTGCTTCCAGTTCATATTTCCTACATTATAATCTTCCGTGTTTCCTCCTTCTGGTAAAATATCGAAGTGAATGAAAGTGTAATAAAGTTAATCTGTTTTTATTAGAATTTCATTCACTTAAATATCCCCGATCCATTTTTCAGATTTAGCAAATTAATATCCTCATCTTACTCCCCGATAACTCAAATTTAATAATTCACGATCCACATATAAAAATACTCGTCAGGCCGCTGATTTTCCCTATATTTCTTTACGGTGTGGAAACATGTAATCAGCGAAACGAAGCCGATAGACGCCCTCGAAATGTGATGTTGGAGGAAAATGTTCATGACTCCATAGACAGCCAGGCGTGCAAATACATCATTCTAGAAGAGCTTACAATAGGCCTATAGCGCATCCTCAGACACTTTGGACACGTTGCTTGCCAACCGAGAACTCCAACCCAGAGAAGCTCATGGTCAATAGTAGAGTGTAAGGGACGAGAAGAATAGGACAGTCACCAATGCGTTGGAGTGACCATATTTAGCAGGTGTCCGAAACATCGGTGTCCACTGCTCACAGCTCTCCATGAAGCGCAGGATCGCAAGGATCGGGGGAACCTTGCATAGCAGGAAAATTGGAGCGGGGATCACGATCCTCACCAATGAGGAAGCGACTCAAACGAAGAATAATACAAAATATATATATATACTAGTTAATTTATAAGTCAAGAATTTTTCAAGGGGTCATTTTACATTGAAATAAAGAGTTACGATTTATTTACGAAGATTTCAAAAATTAAAGGCTTGAAAACACATTATTTATTAAATACATTAGAAAACTTAAGGATATTTCGTGAAGGAAAAAAACGTATTTCCGAACAGACTGTAAATTACCTATCGGTTCAAGTCCAAACACATCTATCTATATATATATAAATCAATGGAAGTTTGTTTGTTTGTCCTCGATTTTCATGAAAATTACTTGACCGGTTTCGGTTTGAAAGGAGCACGGTTTGTTTTTATTAGTGCCGGGAAGGTTTGGAAAGTAGTTTTAATGAAATCCAATATGTAAAACTGTTGACATAACGTTATAAAATTAGTATGAAAAACATTGAACCCGCCATGTTTTATTTAGGTTAGCCCATAGATATAACACTCTGGTTAGCCACAGATTGCATATTCAAAAGATGAAGATTTTTGTGGGTAGAATATTTTCAAAATGGAAAACACGAGTGGGTAACTACTTAAGAGGAACGGCTGCGCGGCCTGTTTCATACAAAATTAAATTTTAGATTAGAGGCCAAAATACTCACCTAAACCTAATGATATTTTTTTCGTCAAAAACTATAGTAAATCTAGTATGGATTAGAACTATTTTTTTTTACATTATGAAATATAGGCCATTAAAGTAATTGATTTTTCGCGATTTTAGAGGCACTTTTAACAATTTATTTGGGGTTAACGGTGATTTAAAAAAAAGTTTTAACCTATGTAATAAGAAATATGGTGGACTTTAAATTAAATTAAAAACGGCCAATTTACGTTGGAATACAAATTTGCCGTACATAATTTAAAATATCGTACCCGAAAAAAAATATTTAAATGTTCGGTTTTTATATTTTTATTTACGTAATCGTATTTCCATAGTAAATACTGTTTTTTTTATTTATTTTAAAAATACAATAAAACCGCAAACAATTTTCTATTTTACCTCTAAAATTATGAAAATAGTTTTTTTTTCATGGCATATACTTACTTCATAATTTAAAACAAAAATAAATAAAATACTTCTCATCCGTACTAGATATCTGACGGCCTCCATGGTCGAGGGGTAAGGCTCTCGACTACGAATCCGAAGGTCGCGGGTTCAAATCCCGGCGTGCGCAAGTAAATTTTATTTAATTAATTTGCGTTGTTTCACAATTAATTAATTTAAAAAATAATATATAGTATATTTGCGCACGTTCCAGAGTGGAAGATACTCTCAGTATCGCCCTGGTGAAAGACCACCATTCAGAATTGAAAACGTTGCTTGAAATGGCTTTTAGCCGTGTTTGGTGACCAGATCTGAATAGCCAGGTATTTCCCCACCTCCCTCTTCCCCTTATCCTTCCCCTCCCCAATACCTTCAGCCTCATAACATTCCACAATTGGGAATGCCATTGTTGGAGCAGTTGGGGACTCTTGTGCGGTATTCATGTAAAAAAAAAAAAAAAGATATATACCCGAAAAAAAATATTTAAATGTTCGGTTTTTATATTTTTATTTACGTAATCCTATTTCCATAGTAAATACAATTTTTTTTATTTATTTTAAAAATACAATAAAACCGCAAACAATTTTCTATTTTACCTCTAAAATTATGAAAATAGTTTTTTTTTTCATGGCATATACTTACTTCATAATTTAAAAGAAAAATAAATAAAATACTTCTCATCCGTACTAGATGTTTACTAAACTTTTAATTATAAAAATTATATCATTCAGTTTGGATGGGTATTTTGGTCCCAAATACTAAATTTTGTTATGTATAAAACAGGCAGCGCAGCCGTTCCTTTTAAGAACTTTATGATTTAGATATATTTTGAAAAAATAAACGTTCGTGACGAAATAAAATATTCAAATGAAAGTTTATTTATTTGGAGAGAGTTACTTTCAGCGACAAATCAATTATGGCACCCTAATGACAAGCAAGAATTCACAACTTTATAACATTACTAAAAAAAAAATCCCGAGCAAGGCCGGGTATACATCAGTTAGTATAAAATATTTATGAAAACATGAAACTCGTGGCACTTGTGATTATTGGAATATTTTTTGATTAACCTGGTATTTACATACGTACGAATATTAAATGTGTTAATTAAAGCTCTCGTTTGATAGAAATACACCCCCAGGATTTTAGCTTTGGGCGTTTATAGGTAAGAAGTTACTTCAAATTGATACAATGTGGACTTTAATATTCTACCGCCTAACCAACCGGATAGGTTATGTATTAATGGAAAATCGTAATTTAAGTTAATTTTTTCATATTTCGATCACGTATTTAATAAAGCGTACCTGTATTTCATGTGGACATAATTAAGGACAAATCACATTTAAGAGATTATTGCTTGTGTAGTGGTGCACACCGATGGTCGTTGTTTTTTTATATGAATACCCCACAAGAGTCCCAACTGCTCCCAACCGTCTGGAGCCAGTGAGACTATGGCATCTCACATTGGGGATTGTTGTGAGGCTATAAGATATTGGGGAGGGGTAGGAGAAGGGGAAGAGGAAGGTGGGGAAATAAGTGGCTATTCAGATCTGGTCACCAAACGCGGCTAAAAGTCATTTCAAGCAACGTCTCAATTCTGAATGGTCTTCTTTCACCAGGGCGATACTAAGAGTATCTTCCACTCTGGAACGTGCGAAAATATACTACATATTATTTTTTCAATTAATTAATTGTGAAACAGCAAAAAATAATTAAATAAAATTTATTTGCGCACGCCGGGATTTGAACCCGAGACCTTCGGATTCGTAGTCGAGAGCCTCACCCCTCGACCATGGAGGCTGTTGATTTTAAATTGGTTTGAAATATATTGGAACACGCCTCCACCTTCCTCCCTTAACCCACAGAAATCCTACGATACAGTACACCTCTACACAATCAAGAACCTCTTTAAAATGTTTATATTACACATTGTTGTATTTTTATATCATTTGTATTGTCTTGAGGTAATGTACTTCTGTTGAAAAGACCCTGATGTGTGTGAATTTAATTTGGTGTAATCTCAAATTAAGAGCTGTACAATCAATGTACAATACGTCAGAAAAAAAACACTTGATCAATTCACTATTTTCTGGAAATTTCCTGAAAAGCGCGTGTATTTAAATTAAGTATGTAATCTTTTGGTGATGGAATCATAATGAGTATTTTTGTGAATTATTATTAAGTTATTTTAATTTTTTTTTCGTTTTTAGCAAATTTAAAAGATAAAACTCATACATTCAGAGTATTGTTATAAAAGTGTAGATAAAAAGTAGTTTTCTGCTGTATTTAATGTATTTTGTTGTTTCTTACATTGTCTATTGAACAAATATGATGGTCTCTTTGATTGTATACCTCCTTGATAACAGCGGGGATCTTTAAAATTATTTACATGTTACTATTATATTAAGTCTGTCTTCACTACAACAAAACTGTAATTGTAATTTGTTATTATTATTATTATGTAATTTGTTTAATACTTGCTGATATTGTGATATTTTTATATTTTTATAAAATTATTTTAATCGATATTATGTAATTGAACTCTAATATCTCTAAAAAAAAACCGTTATACTGTTTTCATATTTTTTCCAACTTGTGTACATTGAACACAATATGCATGCACGTATATTATTCTAATTTTGTTGTACATTTGTATGATGATTGTTATTTATTGTTGTATTATATAATATTGTTGAACAAAACTCCTGCTGACAAGCTACTTGCAGTGGCTTAGCGGGTACATGAAAATAATTTTATACAATAAAAAATGATATGTATTCGTTTCAAATGGAAACATTTTTTTTTAATTCCTTCCTCTAATAAATTTTCCTACATATCCATTTTACTCCACCTTTCTATAACCGATAATTAAAATACGAAAACGCATGTTTCCATTCCATAAATTTTCTGATTTTCCGTTTAGTACTCCATTCTTGAACATCAAATTAAATGAAATAATAATTACTAGTTTGAACATGCAAGACTCCAGGATCTGTAGACACAGCACCCAGTTATTAGCAAGCAATTATTTAAATCGCTTCATAGTATAATTAATTACCCATCGCAGTAATGCACAACCAGCTGCCTCTACTAGCACCTCTTTTATTTTAATATGAATACCGCCCAAGGGTTCCAACTGCCCAAAGACAGTGATACTGTGACCCCCAATCGGGGTATATTGTCATATTGAGAGACCGAATGGAGTGAGGAAAGGAATGACATAAGGAAGAGGAGGTTAAATTTTTTTTTTTTTTTTAATTTGATCACTAAGCTCTACTTCAAGTCTTAGATAGGCCTTACACATTAACGGTATAACGGAAAACCTCAAAATGCACGTACATTTCTTTAAAAATCTAAAAAAATGTGCTAAATAATAAAGATATGAAAAGCGTATATGGTGTTATAGAATGGGAATCTGCGACGTCTAAGTACAATCTGAATACATTTCAATAAGTAATCGTTAACGACCATTCTTAAAATGCGTATTAGAACACCTTCCATATAATTTTTTCAAAAGTTTTTACATACCAAATATACAACAAATATTTGCTAAAAATATACCAT
>JAHDVE020008902.1:0-20017 GCA_022606495.2 Halesus radiatus | reverse complement strand
GTTCTTCAAATCGAACATCAATAATCGGAGTCTCTGAATTGAGAACAAAAAAGAATTTCAGTTCTTCTAAAGATTTAATTTCGCTATATTGTTGGCTCTCGTTGGAGAAGTGGGAAATACATTTTTTTACTTTCATGCGTTGTATGTCTTGTTTTGGCTCAAGACAAAGATATTTCAAATTGATGGGAATAGAAAATCGAAATAGAAAAACACGATGGCTTTTTGGTAACAAAGGTGTTGGTTTCATAAAAGGCTTGGGATTTTTGGCTAAGATATTTGCTGATGGAACAAACATGGGTCAATAAACAAACCTTTTATGTCCAGCCCTACTATTCTTTGATATACAAAATATAGATAAAAAATGGAAGAAAAAAGCCTAAGTCTGCAACAAGAAGCAGACATCAAACAAAAAGCAACAAAAATAAAAGCCGATAAGAAACTCCGAAAAGTGTTTCCAATGGTCGTTTTTGGCGACACAGCTTGTGAAGAGAAAGAGATGTATGTCGCTTATCTGGCAGAACCGACCTTTGCACAGTTCAGCAAATTCATGGTATCGTCAAAGAAAGATGAAGTAATGGCCATGCGAACACTTGCAAAAGATTGTTTCTTAGATGGTGATAAGGACTTGGTTGACAACGACTCGTTATTCTTATTCGGGCTGATGGCACAGCTCTCAGAAGTGATCTCAACCCGCCAAAATCTGCTTGTAAATTTATAGACTGCTGGGCAGTACGTGATGAGCAACGCATTCGTCAGCGGACGATTTATATCCGTCACTACTTTCCCAGCACCAATTTCGACAAAATAAGCGATGAGGAATTCGCTATGTTATCCGAAGATGCTTTGTGGCTACACGAGCAAATGACGATCGCTAAAACAACAAATACACTTCTTGCTCCTTCTTAGAATTCCATTCTTGTTTGACCTCTGTAACTTAATCAGGCTACAGAGGTTTTTTAATGACGACATTTTCTCTATATGCTGTCCTTCTATCAGTATTGTGCCTCAATGCGCAATAGTAATTTTCCCAATATTCCTTATCTTTATTATTTTTAAATACACTTATATTATATAAATTTTCGTGTATTGCATCGCCATCAGATAAAAAGAATTCATAATCATTTTGTGGAAACCCATTTTGGAGTTTTTTCCTAGAGGTTTTTAAGGCCTCTTTGTATTCATAGCTATGAGTTAACAATTCATCCCTTATATTTTTCAATAAAGAATATTTCTCCATTAATGGTTTAAAATCGACACATCCATATTCAGAAAGACCATTATAGTATAGCCAGATTAATTCATAGCGAGACAGATTTGCTCTTATCATACTTGTATACTTATATTTATCATCAAATTCCGGTATGTCATTATTTTTATCGACATATTTTATTATAATATATAAATATCTAAAATAATGATCCAAGAGTGATAACTCTAAGGTATTATGATAACCATTGAATCCGAAATTTTCAATTACTGATTTCATACCAACTAAATTCACATAACAATTCTTCCCGTTTGTATTTTCATTTTGTATAGAATTAGGGATCGGGGTATTTTCATCTTTCTCTACACTTAGTAACGCAGAGTTATACATTACATCAAACACTGCTCTTCCTTTGAAATCATCTATGGAATTTGAATTCTGATTATTTCTAAATAAAATCTTAATATGAAGTCCATCAATAATACTGAAGAGTGTTTTTTGCAGATGGAAGAAAGTGTTTTCAAAACTTTGTATACGTTGATTCGTAATATTGGAATTAATACTTTTTTCTTGAAGTCTTAGAGTCTGTTCTGTTTTTTCAATTTGAGACTCATAGAATACTTTCTGATTTTCAATTTCTGTAGAAGTGAGGTCTAACTGCTTTATATAATATTTATTCTGTAAATCCGAGTCTTCTTGTGCTTTCTCTTGCTGTTTTAAAAATTGCTCTCTCTGGGTATAGTTTGTAAATAATACTCCAGCAAATGCTGCAATTGCAAATAACCCACTCACAATTCCCCCTATATAATACAACTTAACAAGTATATCTTTTTCAGTTGACGAAAAGAAGATAATTACAATAGCAATAATAGCTATTAAGGTAACAAAGCTTAATTTGTAAAATTTCTTATTCATTTTCAGACTACATTAATTATATATAATTTTCAAAGATAATCTTATTTGTAAATAAATAGAGGGGAATAACCTCATTTTAATCACAACACCTCGCTGGGAGCTATTCTTTAGGAGAAAGAAATAAATTATGGCTCAGGAACAAAATTATCAGGTTAATTATACCATCAGCGTTGATTCAACAAAAGGGACCCAGCAGGTAGATGCATTTGCAGCCAGCGTGAGCAAGCTAACAAGTGCCCGGACAAATCTGGACGGGGCTGTGGGCAACATCAAAAAGATGATGGATGATATAGATAAAGCATTCCGCACGAAAAGCGGTAAGAAGCGTGACTATTCATTCAAGATGGATATTAACACCAATAAAACCGAAGAAAAACTACTACGGGTTAAGAATTTATTGGGTGATATCAAGGAAATGTCAAAAGGCATAAATCTTGTAATCAATAGTGGACAAACTATCAATCCAAAAGCGGTCAAAGCAAATGCCAGAAAAATAATTGATAAAAAGGCACAGGAAGCTCAAGACCTGGATAATAATAAGACAGCAGAAGCTTCCATTCAAAACTTCAGAAATACGCAGAAGGATATTACCCACGGTATAGGAAAAGTCAATGCCGCACTGATTAGTTTGGAAAGAGGACGTGTGGTGAATGTGAATACAGAAGCGGCAAAAGCTCATCTGAACGAACTCCTTTCGCTTATTGGTAAAATTAAAACTGGTGCAAAAGGAATCACGCTTGGTAATTTAGGTGCTGTTGCCACAGAAAAAGGCACAGGCAAAGGTGCACCTTCTGCTTCCAATGCCATTCGTGGTCGAAGCATAGCAACTATTGTTCAAGCTCGCACCAAGAAAGAGACCGAACGCAAGCAACAAAAAGATGCCGCCGCCGCACTACGCAAACAAAAAGAAGAGATTCAACGAAAGGCGTTTGCGGACCAACAGCGTCAAGAAAAAGAGGCACAGAAGCAGCAACAACGCAGTGCTACACAAGCTGTAAGAAATACCCAAAGACAGCTATCGGCAACAAATTCGATGAATAATGGCAGGCAACGAGCAGCTATAAATCGGTTGCAGTATTCAAAAGCCCCTTCGATGCGAAATTTGCCCATGGCACATATGTTCAGTGGGTACATGGCATTTAGTTTGATCCGTTCGGAGCTTCAAGAAGCGATCGAATATTCTAATATTATGGAATCGGCACATAGCATATTAAAGATTGCCGACTCAGACCTCGGTACTTTCGAAACCCGATTTGATCAGATGGCTCGAAATGTCCGTAAGATTGGTGTTGAAACGAAATTTACGGCAATCGAGGTTGCCGGAGCCGTAAAATTCCTTTCAATGGCAGGAATGAATATTGACACGATTAATAAAGCCATCCGACCGATCACAAATTTAGCCCTTATTGGCGATAATGATATTTCTCAAATTGCCGACTTGACAACCAATATCATGGCTGGCTACGATATCAAGAGCGACAGTATGAATTCGGTTGCCGATATTATCGCATCCACCGTATCTCGGTCGAACGTGAATGTTATAGAGATGGCAGAGTCCTACAAGATGGCTGCCGGATACCTGAAATTAGCAGGAGTCGAGTTCTCCGAAAGTGCAGCTGCTATTGGCATACTGGGTAATTCTGGTATAAAGGGTACAATGGCAGGCACTTCGCTTAGAGCGATGACGACTCGTTTTGCAAAAC
This sequence comes from Halesus radiatus, assembly GCA_022606495.2. Lineage (NCBI taxonomy): Eukaryota > Metazoa > Arthropoda > Insecta > Trichoptera > Limnephilidae > Halesus > Halesus radiatus. The sequence continues at coordinate 16,192 of JAHDVE020008902.1, read as the reverse complement.
CAACAAAAGAGGCCAATAAAACGCTTAACCGATTAGGGATAAAATTCACAGAGAATAACGATATCTACGGGAAGCAAGTGGAACAATTACGCCCCTTGGCTGATATTTTTGAGGACTTGCAACGCAAGGGGGCAAGTATGGCAGACATGCAGTCGATCTTCGGCAAAATAGGTGGCAATGCAGCCATGATGTTTGTAAACAATCACGAGAAGTTACGCGAACTATCTTCTCAAAATAGAATGTCTTTTGGCATCTCCAGTGAACTGGCTGAAGTAAAGCAGAACACCACAAAGGGGCTCTGGGCACAGATGACCTCGCAGTTTTCGGAATCGTTTATGCAAGGATTTGAGATACTAGAGCCTCAAATAAGGGCTACTCTAACGGATTTTCTTAAAAAATTTAGTGCTCCTGAGTTTGCTCAGGGCATAGCCTCCATTGGGCGAGTTTTGCTTGATGTGCTTACTGTTTTAGGGAGTATTGCAAATTGGGTCGTAAGCAATTTTACGTGGATAGAACCGATACTCTTCACCGGTGTTGTGGCAACAAAACTGTTCAAACTTGCCGGAGCATTGACAAATGTAGGTGTAGCATTGGGTTTTATAGGCAAACAGTCCATCGCTTCATCTAGTCTTCAGGCTATCTCCGGATTAATAGGCGGTGGTAGTGGTATGGGTGGCCTAGGGAAAATAGGGAAGCTTTCAATGGACAACAAACGATCTATTGTCACTGCATTGAATGCTGCTGGTATTACAGGAAAAGGAAATTTAACCCGTGCTCTTGCTTCTTCCGGTGCCACTGGAGCATCGTCTCTACTGGGGCGTGCTGGAGTTACTGGCCTGTTTGCCTCACAGGTTTCCACAGGTAATGGACTTCTTGGTGCTGGGGCTTCAATAGGAGCACTAGGGGCTGGAGCTGTTGCCGCAACGGCTGCCGTTGCGGCTTTAGTTGGCGTTATGGGCTATTTAGCATATAAAACATGGAAAGTCAAAGAGGCAAAAGATGCAGTCTTGGAAGAGGTTTCAGCGAATGAAAAATACCGTTATCCTTCGATAGATGCCTTGCATGAATCTTTAAGAAAGACCTATCAACAAGCTTTGGATACAAAAAAAGCCGTTGATGATGTTGTCAGTGGCAAAACGTTAGAAGAAGAATCTGGGCAAAAGATTGGTGCATTTACGGGAAATTGGTGGATATCAGTTCTTTCACAGATGGGCAATACGTTTAATAACAGAGGAGGAGCGACAACATCTGCCAGTTCATATTCATTCAATGATGCCTATCAGGATGATACAAAAGCCGCACTACATGTTATTGCTAGAAAAGATGGTCAAAATAAAGTTAACGCAGCATGGAGTGATTTCGGTAAAATGAAAGACCCAATCGAAGTGGGAGCATATATACAAAACTTACAAGGGAAATATGGTATCGATACTACCAAACTCGATAAAAAACTATACAATGGCAATGCTGACGGTCCTGTTTTTTACAATAAAGGGATGGACACGATCAAATCTGTCCAAGCAACCTTAACACCGACCTATGCCAAGCACATAAATGGAGAGGTTTTAGATAAAATAAGAATCGGGGCACAAGGATATCAACAAGCAATAAGCAGCAACGCAAATGCTATGGATGCGATGAGAAAAGGAAATTTCAACTTTGAAGAATTGAAAGCCGCCGGATTTATTCAAGACAGCAATGGGCGTTGGGTACAAAAGAAATTAGCAAAAGGTGCAACGGATAAGCAAAGAGAGGATTTACATGCAAGCAGAATGAGGGCCCATGATTCGCTTGTTACCTTTGCCGGGGCACTCAGAAATACTTATGGGGGCTCTACACAGGCTGTTGAGAATATTTTACAAACTGCCGGATTTCCGAGAAGTCTCTACTCCAACGAACCAGACTCGAATGATAAGACACCATTTAATAAAAACAGGATAACGAATTCCGGTTTAGGTAGCGGCCCGGATGATGATATGTCGGGAGGGAATTATTCGGGAACAGGCAAACTATCCTCGGCAGCACCCAAACAGGTGATCGTAAATATCTCTAATCTTTTAAGTGTAGCCACCATTGACCTAATGAAAACCAAAGATGGACAAACAGTGGAGATACAAGACTTGAAAGAAAAATTAGCACAAGCACTTATCGATGTGGTACATGATTTTGATGCAAGCTGGAACGGATAAGTTCGCAAACCGATTGCTTGGTGCTCCAGCGAGAACAACAATAAGAGAATACACCATGTAATAAAATTACACAATCAATGGGAATACTAAATAGTGGCGTAAAAGGAATAGCCAAATCAACATTGCTCTCTGGTGGTATCATCAGCCATGGAAGCATTGGGGGCTATGTGAGTGACCTGGCACGGCGGGGTATTGGGATGGGGCTTGCCGAGTTTCAAGACGGGCAGGTGCATTATTTTTCAAAAGACAGGCAGCTTCTAAAACGAGCAGTGATCCAAACTGTATCGCAAATGGCGTATGGTTTCTTGCGCTCCTATCCTCGGTATTTGAAATACTGGGAACAGAAAGAACGGGACAAATACCTGCAAACAAAATCGCAAACCAGTATTGCCAACAAGACAGGACAATACTATCAATTGATACATGACCAACAAGCAATAACCAAAGAAAAGAACTACTCCGATACAATTGTCGGAAACATCGTACATGATTATTTGGAGTTGAGCATCAATAGCGAGGGGAGCTATTTTGATTCAAAAGCGGGCAAGATAGAAACAAACACAAATTATGGTTTGGTCACTTTTGCCGATTTGCAACCAATTGTTCAAGTTTCAAGTAAAAACAATATTGTACTTACCACAGTACAAGGACGGGATTATACGCGTAAAGAGTTTATCTCAGGGGGTGATTTGGATATTACAATCAATGGCAAAATCACAAGTAAATATCCCGATGTGTACCCCGAAGCCGAAGCAAGCAAGTTTTTGAAGTTAATGCAATACAAGGGTGTGCTCGATTGTGATAACACGATACTCAGGCAATTCAATATTTCGAAGATAATAATTCAAAACTATAGCTTCACGTCATCGGACTGCAGAAACGTACAGCCATATACCTTATCCTGTGTAGCGATTGAGCCTTCTGAGGCTGTTGAATTGATATTAGGCAAGGATGAAACAGTAGATGTAGCAATAAAGCACACTAACAAATGGATTAAAATAGTAAAGTTTGGGACTCAAATCGTAGACCCTACTTCCTTGTTAAAAATTACCCGACTATGGATATAAATACATTGGACGTTTTATGTTGCCTAATTTCCATTGGTGATGCTGATCCGGTGCATCCGATGAAGATTAAAAATCCAATTGAACTCACAGAAGTACAGCATATTGAAATTAGCGAATCATATAAGAATCTGATTGGTACAGCAAAACTATCTTTCCCCAAAGGAAGTGTTTATAAAAGTACAATTGTGGGAGCAATCACATTGGAAGGCAAAGATGCCTCCCTTATCACAACCGAGATAATGGAGAATGGGGCTGTCTTGGAAAAGCGAAGCACACAGACTGCAATTGACGCACTGACCTTCAAAATAGGACAACGAATAAATATTAAACTCGGCTACAACGGGTTTCTTAAAAATATGTTTGACGGTTATATTACTGGGTACAATTCGGATAATCAGTTTGAACTGGAGTGTGAAAATATGGCGTATAAGTTGAAATTGAAGCAAGCCCCTAAGTTTGAGACCCCGACATCGGGAACTAAGGTGAATGATGTTTTGGGTGATAAATACGGGTTGCTCAAGGATACCGGATTTAAGATTCACACCCAGACCAAGAAGTTCGATATTCAAATTGGGAAGATAAAGATTAGTGATAATTTCACCGTAGCCGATGTACTGACAACATGGAGTAAATTCAAGTTGTTTTGTTTTTTGAAGTATGACGCAGACTCTCCGGATGATTTGCCTACTATAGCCATCGGTCGCCCCTATTCTTCGTCAAAAAGCCAGCCTGTATTCCCAACCGATATAGAGGGTGCATTTAAAATCTATTTTAATTACCATGTGGCATCGAGTGAACTGAAGGTGTTGAAAGTTGACCCTAAGTTTTTAGCCGTAACAGGTAAGGCTCTGGGCATCGATGAAAAGTTTTTTGAGGTAACCATAAGACTGAATCCCGAATATGCTGCTGCAGATAAAAATAGCAAAGAGTTTCAAACCGTTAATGCTACCCAAGTATCGAAGAAAACACATAAAAAGACCGGAAATAAAACAGCAAAGGGTGCAGACACGAAAACAAAGGTAGACCTGAGCACGTATACAATTGTGCCCTACATGTCGCCCAATATGAAGATTAATTCAGATAAATTGGTAGAGGAAACCATTGAATATTTCAAGAACTATAACCTAAACGGAATAACCGGAAGTGTTACTATTTTTGGTGATTATGGTCTAAACACGGCAGTACAAGTAGAACTGATTGATGAACGCAATCCATCGAAAAATGGGGTGTACCTATCCGATGAAGTAACCACCACTTTTGGGACTGATGGTTATCGCCAGAAAATATCATTGCCTTATCGTATTGGAAATAAACAAACCTATGGAAACAAAGAACAAAAATAACAGTAGCAACAGCGAACGGATGATTAAAGAGGCAATCCGAAAGATTGCTTTAGGCAGAAGTGCTGAACGTGTTGAGATGGCGCATACCGGAACAGGAGGTGTGGGAACTGCCCGAATGATTCACGGATATGTAGCAAAAATACATGATGATCAAGCCGATGAAGAATTTGAGGATTATGGAGGAACTATTGACGTTGGAGAGTTCCCTGATGAGACGGCCAGTTCGGAACCGATTACACACAAAGGTGTACTGCTCTCTGGTATAAAGGATAATTCGGGTGGTTTTTTGATTATTCCTACGCTTTATTCAGATGTAACCATCGTTTCGGATGCCGGGACAACATCTGCGTATGTGCTAAACTATTCTCATGCAGATGTAATTCAGTTGAACGCACACAATGAAATATCAATTGGTGTAATTGAAACTCAAGAGTTAGATCCGGACGACAATGATTCCCCCGACTATGACCAACTGGAGCCGACAGGAAATGAAGCTACTAGCAAGTATTCAGTATCAACAATTGATACAGTAGTCAAAGATAAGAACGGTAAACAGGCGCAAGTGCATATCACGCCAGAGAAGATCATGCAGCAGCTCGACAAATCTTTGGCTAACCAGACAGCAGAAAAAATTGAGCATAAAGTCGGAGAAACAGGTATTGCCATAGAAGATAAAAAGATAACCATCGGCGAAGGTAGTGCAACTGAACCCCTTGTGCTGGGAAATGAACTCGCTCAATTGATGCTTGACTTCTTAACAGAGTGCAGCAAGATAATGACCCCTACACTCATGGGAACTATGCCAGCTATCAATGCTGCTAGCTTTGCAGCATTGGCATCCAAAATACAAAAATTCTTATCTAAAACCGCTTTTACCAAATGAGTGTTACATTACTTCCCGCAATAAGTGGCCTAAACCCAAAGAGTTTATGTTTTAGCATCTACAATCAGCTCTATGCTAATTTCTTTCAGGCACAAGACAAGAAAGACGCGTCTCATCCTTATGGAATACTGGAGGGGGATCAATTATCGGTGAGGCTTCGCAATACAGCATATAATTTTGCAGATGCTATTTCGGGTGCGATTCATGGTGAAGTGAACAGTGCTGAAGGGAATGTGTTTCTTGACTTTCTAAAAAAGAGTGGAGGTGATATGTCCGGTTCTCTTACTTCAAATTATGGTTTTGAAGCAGGAATAGAGAACACCAAGGTAATAGAGACATTTGCAAGAGCGGTAACAAATAGTGGAGGGCAGGTTATTTCAAAAACTTACGGCATTAAAATAACCGGAGATATAGAAATTGGCGGAAACAGCTTGTTTATAGCAGGCAAGCAGCTCCTTTCATTTAACAGTCAAACAAATACGGCCACTTTATCAACCTCGACACTTAGCTTTGCCAATTCAACAATCTTGTCTCAAGGCGAATTCATTATTGGGAACGATAAACAAAACGGAGTATACCTCTCTTCAACTGTACTCCAGATAAATGGGAAGGATGTGTACCATGCGGGGAATGCCAATTTGGAATCGATCAATTGGATTATGCAAAATGCAATTGTTGCCCGAGATTTATCCGTTAAAGGTAAATCGCAGTTGTTGGGAGGAATGAGTGCATTGTTCGGAGTAGAATTAGGGATAAATAGCAATGTAATTCTTTCAATCGAAACCAATGGTGTAACTATAAATAGCTTTTTATCCTTTGGCAAAAGCTTTGGTATTAAGATAAATGGCATTCCAGTATTACTTGCAGTAAACAATACAGATATACAACTTGGAGCATCGGGGGGCGATCTGTTGTTGGGGAGCTCCAGTACCAACAAAACCAAACTCATATCCAATATGACCGATGTGGATGGTAGTTATGTAATGCTTAGTAAATATGGTGCTGCGTATTTCCCTGACTCATTGACGGTCAGCCACAATTTTGGGAACAAGCTTTTGTCAAGCTACAGGGTAGATAATCAAGATGAAGGTATGGTAATCCATCAACGGTTGCGATTTGGAAGTCCAAGAGGTGCATATCTGCTTGGACAGGCGGATGGCATTTGTTTCATATCCACTGTAGAACATCTGAATGTCTCCACAAATCAACGAACGATGCTCGCTTATGACACGCTTATCCTATACGAAGCTGCTACGAGTCGTTATAAAAATCAGAGTAGCTATTCGGATTCGTTATCAATTTCTACAACGGCCGATTTTGTGTGTTTTGGCAAGCCTATTGAAGCCAAGGGACATGTTGGGATTGATAATTCTTTCACCCGATTGACAGATGGAGGGCTATTCTTTGACAGTGAACGGTATTTACTCGCTACCACTGGAGGCATTAAGCACTATGGCAATGCCTATTTTTTAGCTGATATCAGTTCCGAAAGGTTCTCATCAGGCTTTGCTGGTTCGGGTTGGGCAATCTCACAGAATAAAACATCGGGCAATGTAGTTGCGACTTTCGATGAACTAACTATTCGAAAAAAGATGCGTATCTACGAACTGGAAGTACAAAAGATAAGTGCCACCAATGGCTCGTTATGGGTCAGTGATAATTGCCAAGGCGACACAGTCGTAAAATTATAAATTCAATACGCAATGTCAGTATATAAATATGCTCGTTATAAGGTTTTGATTGACCCAAAGTCAAAAAAGACACAAGGTTTAGGGATCGGCGATGTTGTCAGGCGACAATACTTTGACAATCCGAATCTGATTTATTCTTTGATGATCGTACTAGAGACTGGCGTTGATCGTATCGGTACCGTAGAATCGTCTTATTTTATTGGGGCTTTACTTGAAGGTGATGAGCCTAAGAATGGGGAATTACTGGATTTTGTCAGGGTAACAAATCTTTTCGATACAAATAGAGGAGGTGCATTGTATCTGACTGCATCGGATGCAGAAGCCCCATATATGGATGTGATTGATGGATTGGCTATCGAAAATTCCCTTTGTTATCCATTTATGAGTGGTGGCAAAGCAGAAATCCCCAGTCTGGATAAATATGCCAGCATCGGCGATAAATATATTACAGTCAATTATAAGCAATCTGGGCAGGAGGCTAGCCGTATATTCCGGCTAACAAGAAATGCTGTAGCCAATACAAGTGAGATCATAGGCATGAAGCAATCACTGAGTAAAAAGCTTGAAAATCCGCAACGTCTTGTTATATCCTACAAAGTACGTGCTTCAAAGGATACGAAAAATATACCGGTCAAATTCGGCTATACGCATGGTAGCCAGTTTGATGGAATTGATGCAATAGATATCCGTACAAGATGGGATTACAAAGTTCATTTGATAACAATAGATTTTCCTGCAAGCTATCAGCGCAGTTTCTTGATCGATCTTTCAACACTGTTAAGGAATGTCGGTGACTGGTGTGAAATTGCTGATCTGAATATTGTCTTGCAATCTGATATAGCCATATTTGCCAATGCTACAAAAGCACGTATCGGTAAGATCAGCGGGATTATTGATCCGGTATTTGGTGTATTGGATGGGTATGGAGCTTACTTTCAAAACGTATACGCTACAAAGAATGTAAATATTGCAGGAACACTCACCGCCGGAGATGAGAACGGCTTTAGCTCCACCTTCTATGTCGGTAAAATTCATAAGAATGTAATACCGAATAGCACCGATTGTGTTTTTGTTGGTGCAATGGTTTCAGTTGTTTCCGACACAACTCCGGTAGGTATTGGTAAAGCTTGGATAATAGCAGACGCAATAGGGCTTGAAGTGCAATGTGCTGACTGGCGCAAATTGCATATTGGCCAAAGGTATTGTTTTTCGACTTGGGTAAAATCAGATAAGGATACAAACTTGTCAATCTATCAAGATGAGCATCATTGTAAGGACATCGCAATTTTGGCAAGTGGTGAATGGACTCGGATTCATATTCCTTTTATCATCGGAGATTCGGATGCGACCAACATGTATTTCCAATTTAGGCACAACACAACAGGAATTAAGATAACCGCACCTCAATTAGAGGCAGGTGTTTCGCCATCACACTACCAGCCTACTGATGGAACCTTATCGTATGTCGAAGACTATGGTGCTTGGTTTTCGAAAGGGGGCATTGGAGGTACAATTCAAAATCCACTGCTAAAGCTCAATGAGGATGGTTCGATAAGTTCACGAGATGACTCTTTTGTGATTAAGCCCGATGGTACAGGGCATTTTGCATCTGGGCGTTTCAAGTGGACAAAAGATACCATTGCTTTGCAAGATGTTACAATCAAATGGGAAGATTTCGATCAAGAAACACAAGATAATCTAAAAGCAAAATCAGTAAGTCTATATGGGGCAGATGTATTTCATTATTCAGATGCGTTGGATGAGAATAGCTGCGAGCCGCTTGAAATTTATATATATGCTACAGAACATAACTTTGTTGGTAGTTCAAGAAAATGGCAATATTTCGCTTCCGATTCTTCTTGGAAAGATATTGCAGGAAGCAACAAAGACTTTATTCGCATCACACCTCTCGTCCACTATTGGGAAGAGAGGAATATACTTAACGTCAGATATATATCGACATATAAAGAGGTTGAGTATGAAAGTATTTTCACTATTAATAAACAATATGATGGTGCTAGTGCATATTCTTTATATGTAAGCTCCAGCCGAGGGTATTTATTTAAAAATGGGGTTATCTCAACTACATTACAAGCCAAGTTATATAAAGGAGGAGAAGATGTCACGGATTACATTCCTGATAATAATTTTAAATGGATAAGGACAAGTGGAAATTCAACAGATGATGCAATATGGAACGCAACAGAGCATGTAGGGAAAACGCTCGAAGTGTCGGGTGAAGATGTATTGTATAAAGCTGTTTTTGACTGCGAAGTAATAATAAAATCAACATAATAAATAAAAATCAACATGGCATTAAAAATAGCTAGAGGACAAGTAACGATTATTGACCAAAATGATGCAGTATCATTACAGGCATTTGTTGGGTCTAATCAACCCTTGACACAAATATATAATAAAGACACGAATGTTTTTACACCTACTTGGGTTAGCACTCCCAATTTAGTTCTTACTCCTTCTCTATTCGTAAGCGGTAGAGGAGTTACTGATCAGATCACATCTATTGGCAATGCAGTTAATCTAACTTCGGGTATTAAGTCAGGTTCAGCTAAATGGTCAAAAGATGGAGCTGTCATTACTACCGGACAAGGGAATTGCATTATTTCAGCATCTGCGGCAAAATATGCTCTTATCATTAATGCAAACCATCTGTCAATCTCTGTTCCGCAAGTGAGATATACATTCGAAGCAATATATATTGATGCTAATGGACTGGAGATACCATTTCGTGCTGAAATACAATTCACACAACATCAGAGTGCAGGTGCTGTTATTTGCGCCATTGCCTATGCGCCCGATGGTGTCGTATTCAAAAATGACGAAGTTGCCATTTTACGTGCTCATTGTGATATGTGGCGAGGAGCAACCATTGATAATACGGATGTAGCTTACGCTTGGGGTATCAAAGACTCCTCTATTTTTTCGGATACAACTCTAACCAAGGAATCCATTTCTGGAACCAATCAGATTACCGTGAGTTCAACTGCAAATATGGAAGCAGGAAGTAAAATAACTATTGGTACAGGACAGTACACGATTTCTGCTGTAAATGCCGGAACAAAAGTTATTACTTTAACGGGCAACTTATCGGCTGTTGCTGCAATCAACTCTGTCATAAAATGCCCATTCTATAATTCCATGCTTGGTAGCGGGTGGTCATATCTTAGCTCCACGAATCAAAAAGGTGTAACCGCAGGATGGGAGACTAATGAAATCACCATTACGGCAGATGCTGTATTGAATTTTGAATCGTTTAAGTGTGCTATTAAGGATACTGATTCGAGTATAGGTAATGCATCATCAAATACAATAATATGTGATATTATTTCCTTTTCGGATATGTCGGATCCAATCATGGTTGACATATTAAGTCAGAAAGGATTTACCATTAAAAACAACAGTAATGATGTGGATGCAAAAGCGATCCTTCATCGAAATGGAGAAGAGGTAGATCCTACTGGCATTTTGTATGAATATACTTGGAAATTATGGAATTCAGCCGGAACAACAGTTGTAAAAACCTATACTGGGAAATCAATTATAGTCGTAAAAACTGATGTGATAGGCAAGGGTGTCCTTATGTGTGAAATATCAAAGAATTAATACTATATCAAACAAAAAAAGACGGGAATTCCCGTCTTTTTTAAATTTAGACTCTTGCTTGTCAATCTGCATTTCCATAAAATAAACCGAGATCACCATACTGATCATAAATGTATAGCCCATCTTTTTTTACAACATAATATTCGGCTTCATCTCCGACTACATTATAGGTCTTGACTCCATTCCTAGTCTTGATTTCTAATTCTTCCAACAGATCACTTTCATCCGGGAACATGGTGTATGCATAATATTTTTTGTCTTTGATGTACAAGATGATCGTTGAATTATTTACATTGCTGTACCAATAACCAATGCCTTTCATCCCTTCTGTATTAGCTTTCGGCTTTTTAGGTGGTGCAAAGGATGTATTAAATGGTTTACCCATTTTTTTGTGTGTTGTGGCATATACTTCTTCATACCCCCCATTTTTATCTGGGGTGCAAAAGTTTATTAAAAAGCTAGTTTCGTTATCTCCATTTATCAAACTGTCTGATATTGAACTGATATCTATGGTACTTAATATGCTATCTGACCCGACTTTGATTATACGTTTTGTATCAGAATACTTTGCGGGTGTACCGCTATCAAATGATATTATATAAGACGCTGTACTTACGGGTCCTTCGGGACGACTTTTACTACAGGAAACGAATAAGAAAACGAGAAGCAGAAGAATATTTATTTTTGTCATATAGCCGCAAAGATAGGTGTGTTATTCGATTAGGTAAGCAATAAGTGAGTTAATTAAATATCGGGTGTCGAAATTGGATATATTAATCTCTCTGCTTTTATCTGCAACAATCTTAATATACATTGATTTAGCGAATTATTGATAATTACTTCTTTTACAAGTAAACCCGCAACCTTCATATTATCCTATTCTTTACAAATACACAATAGGATCATTTTATGGCAAAACAACTTATCGCTCGTGGGCAGGTTACTCTTAATTCCCAAAAAGATGCATATTATATCAATCAGTCCATCCAAGAATATAGCTTCACAGCCCAAAGCAATGGAGTTATCACGGATGCTGTATCTTTCACTTTAAGCATAACAGTCACGCAAGCTGATGTAAATGTCACAAACTTCTCCATCGGGTCCATATCCAAACCTGCCGGATTTTCGGCAATTACAGTAAACAACGCAAATAAGACCATCACGTTTGCTGTCGCTGCTACTACAACAACTCTGTCAGATAATGGAGTTATTGTCATTCCCATTATAATTGAAGGAATTAGTTATAATCAATCTTTGAGTTGGTCTAAATCAAAGAAAGGAGATCAAGGAGAAGCCGGGCAAGAAGCTTATACCATTCGTTTATCAAGGCAGAACTACATTATCTCCACAGATAAGGATGGGCAAATACATACACCTGTTACTACTTCTACTTCTATTACAGCATTAAGGGGAACAACCAACATCATACCCATAATAGGTACACTTCCAACAGTGGCAGGGTGCGTTTTGTCTAAATCTGGAACTACGGTTACTCTTGTTTTTAATCCCGGCACATCGCTGGCTGAAAATGGAGTCATTGATATTCCACTAACAGTAGATGGAAAAAACTTTACCGTTTCATTTGCCTATGCTAAAGCCAGAACAGGTGCTAACGGATTGACTGGAGCCGCAGGGGTGGATTCAAATCTGCTAGATTGGGTGAAAGACTGGAATACGAATAAAACAATTATTGGTTCGGATTCTGTGATAACGCCTAAACTATTTGCGGGAGTTAAAAATCCAAATGGAACACTTACTGGAGTAGCACTAGGGAAGTTTGCCCTGAGTACATTGAACGCTTCCGGCTCCGTTGTGACAGAAACAATCAATGGAATTTATGGATTTAAAGATGGCTATCGTACTTTCTTTGTTGATAATGGAGGTAACGCACAGCTGGGGCGGGACAATCAATCCATCAGATACAATGCTTCAACCGGAAAAATAGAATTTGGTTCGGATGTTAGTCTGAATTGGGTAAACGCAATCAATATGGCCAAGAATGAGGCCATCAATACAGCGGCTGCGGATGCAAATAATAAGGTGAATAATTTGCAAATTGGGGGAAGAAATTATGCTCTTGATACCCGGAATATTAGCCTTGACCTAAAAATAAACGGTTCGAAAACGTATTCTTTATCTCCATTATTTATGGAGAAACTGAATAAACTAGAGAAAAGAGAAATTACGATAAGTGCTTATGTAGAAGCAGATGGTTTGGTGGGAGATCTGATACATTATGGAGTTGATATTTGTCTAATCTATTCGGACACAACAGTGTCATGGCTTAATTTGACCAGACATGCCGGATTACCTCAAATCCCCAAAATTGAGGGCAAGTATTATAGTAGAACAGTGACCATTCCAAACAAAACTATAACATCCATATCAGGGACACAAATTTTTATTAGAAGCGCAACCGCAGTTGGTAAGTTCGTTCTCCGAAATTTGATGGTTGAAATAGGGAATAAAGCTACCGACTGGAATATAGCTCCAGAGGATTATCAAAATGACATTGAAAAATCTCAACTTGTAGCAGACAAGGCTCAGACAGATGCGACCAAAGCGAATGGATTGCTCTCCGAGATTGCAAACGACAATCTCTTAATTCCTTCGGAGAAGCATGACACCCTAAAAGAGTGGCAGATAATTCAAGGCGAGAAACCGACTATTATTGCGCAGGCTCAAACTTATCTAGTTTCGTATACAGCTTACGAAATTAGCTATAATAACCTGAATAGCTATATCACGCCTATTTTGTCAAACCTCACTCTAAACAGTGCTATTTTAGGCAATGACTTTCGTGCAAAGTTCAAAGCATACTATGATGCTAAGATTTCGCTGTTGAAAGCGGTTACAGACGCTGCTAAAAGCAGGATTGACAGTATTCAAATCGGAGGCAGCAATTTACTCAATAATTCAGGCTATTGGAAAACCGCAGGGTGGAATAATGGTGTTGCGTCTAATGGTGGAGGGTATACCATCAATACTTCAGAGACATATAACGGAATGCCCTCGCTAGAAACATTGGTGGGTTCTGGGCTTTCACATCCATTTGTTGCTTTAGAGACAAATATTGAATACACCTATTCGGCAGTCGTCAAATGCAATGAAACGATAACGGGTAATAACAATACTCCTCTTCATTATTGGGCTGGTCTAAATAATCAAATGCAGGGAAAAATAACTGTATTGGAATATGATACAAGTGTGGTGGCAAATGTATGGAAAAGGATTTATATTGTTTTTAAGCTGACTGGAGATGGGAACAGTTTCCGCCCCTATTTTTATAGAGGTGGGAATGGAACAACGAAGTATTGGATCGCTTACTTACAAGTAGAGAGAGGCAATAAACCATCGGATTGGTCGCCATCACACTCTGACTTAAACTCGGACATTATCACAGCACAAACCACAGCGGATGCCATCACTAAAAAATCCAATGATGAAAAATGGGCAACCAAGCTAACTTATATTGATAGTACCGGAATATTTACTGGTACATTGTCGGCAAATACGGTCAATGCGATAAAAATCAATGCTGTTCAAATTACAGCCGGAACAATTGATGCGGCTCGAATCAATGTTGCCGCATTAAAATCGGAACTAATCACAGCCGTAAATATAGAGTCTTTGGCCCTCTCCGTTGTGCGTGGTAAAATTGGTGGCTGGAACATTGACTCAGATTCAATATTCGGAGGAACAAAAAACAATACTTTGGGTGGCTATACAACTGCATCGGGTGCAATAACAATTGGTTCACAAGGGATTCGAGGTTTCAAATGGAAGCTTGATGTGAATGGAGCAGGAGCCTTGGCAGCAGGGAATATCAGTTGGGATGCAGCAGGAAATATTACATTTGGCTCTTCGGTAACACTCAATTGGACAAATGCAGCTAACAATGCTTTGAACTCAGCAAAATCGTATGCTGATGTAAAGAAAACAGAAGCAATCAGTTCAGCAGCTTCGGATGCAAGTAGTAAGATAGATGCAATGAATATTGGAGGACGAAATCTGTTAGTATTGTCAAAACTCGGCGGTACCGTAAATAGCGGAAAATACAATGACAATACCGGACGGACGAATACAATATACCCAAATCAATGGCGAATCCAGAGTTTTACACAAGCAGAAGTTGGTTTTTATTCCATTGGTTTTTGGATAAAAGGGGATGTTGCCGGAAAATTGAGTTTCGATATATGTGACCAGAATGGACAAACTCTGGATGTAACAACCAACTGGACATATATAAAAATAGAAAATCTGTATGTAAGTAATTATTTGGCATCTCCATATTTCGGTTTTATTGATTTCGCCAGAGCCACCAACAGTACAATTACAGCACTCCATATATCTAACTTCAAAGTTGAATACGGTACAAAATGCACCTCGTATACGATTGCACCCGAAGATGTAGATAACGAAATTGTGGCTGTCAAAAATGCGGCGGATAAGGTTGTCACTGCATTGGGAGGTATTGCCTATCCTAAACTTACACAGATTGGAGCAACAGGCATATATACAGGCACATTAACTGCTACTCAGATTACAGCAGGTTTAATAAGTGTAGATCGATTGGATGCCAATAGTATCAAGTCGAACATCATTAACACAAACTATATCAATGGACTCACTTGCACATTCGATAAGGGTCGGATCGGAGGTTGGAGTATCGGTAGCGACACCATAACAATAGGATCTATTGGTGCTGTGGGGGCAATACCTATACAGATTCGTTCAACATCTGTTGGCTCAGGGGCTTGGTTTAGCGGAGCATATAAACCCTATGGTTTGTCCCTATTATGGTATCAAAATGCGAATGCCGGACATATCGTTTTTGGACAGGTAGCTGCTAATGGTGCAAGCCCTAAAACGGGATTTGTTGGTATTCAAATGATGGCATGGGATAACACTGAATACTTTTGCTTATCTGCCAGACATGATCTAGTAAATGCTAAAGAGGTGTACAACCGAATAGCTGGATGGGCATTTGATAATAGTCGTATCTGGAAAAATAATGTTTCGCTTGGTGCCGATGGAGCAATCTACAATGGCAATCTTTGGCGGTTAAATAATGATGGTTCGGGGCAGCTCGCAAATGGTAATATCAGTTGGAATGGTGCCGGAACGGTTACATTTTCTGCTACCGTTTCGTTGAGTTGGACTACAGCGATTAACAGCATTGTTTCTGCATTGGGAGGAACTACTTATTCCAAATTAACGAAGATTGATGGCAGCGGTATATACACTGGAACATTGACTGCAACTCAGATTAATGCTGTCAGTATTGATGCCTCCAGTATTAAAGTTGGCACATTGAGTGTAGATCGTATTGTAGCTGGAAGCATCCATTCGGCTAAATTGGATGTAAACAGCATAAAAGCAAACATTATCAACA
>JAHDVE020008901.1:0-102526 GCA_022606495.2 Halesus radiatus | reverse complement strand
AAACTTCAAAGAAAAATGTACCTTGAAATTAGGGTACTACTAATTAATAGATTAATGACGTTTTTCTTGGAAAAGTCTCCCGGAGATAAATGCCAAAGTTTATTTTCCGTAGGCCCAGCGAGTATTTACTATGTCAATGGTAAAAGTACTTCAGAATTCCTTCCATCAATAAATCATCAATAAGTGGTTTTACATTCCATTGATGGAGGTACTTAATAGAATTTGAATAGGTAATTTAATTTATTTCAGAAATACCTTGGGACAATATTTTATAAAATAAGTAGCGAACAATCACCCAAATACTTCAATAGTTCACAGAAGTTAGTCATTTATAACTAACTCATGGTCAAAATAGTGGTTAACAATATAAATTTATGCGTACAATTCCAATTTTTGTTTGCAAGCGCAAAAATTCTACTAATGCACATTGTCGCGCAAAAACTGTAACGGCTGTTCTTCCCAACTCTTCGAATGATCAATCTGAGGCACCGATCAGCTAAGTGTTGGTGAGCATCTTTCTGTTTGCCTATTTCCAAGCATCTTTTATCGTTAAACATTCTAAATTGTCTAGTAAGGTGTCCGCCCACTTTCATAGACAATTAAATAGTGCCCGCCTAATTTCATAGACAATAAAATTGTGCCCGCCCACTTTTATTGACAATAAAATTACATCAAATGTCTTGAAAGGACATTTCATTTCCTACACTTGATATTTCGTGTTTCTCATAGGTGAAAAATAAGACAAAACATACCTGATAATAAGTAAAATGAGGTTCTTTTCAGTTTTATTTAAAAAATATACAAAAGATGTTTTTGACTTTCAAAAACGGAAAGAAATCTTTGCCATTCTATATTAAAATCGCGTAAAATAGATCGCGAACTAGTAATAACATTAGATATTTCGGTGACGTTTTTTCACCCTGTTGAGACTTTTGATAACTAGTTATCTGTTGACCCGAACTTTATCCACAAAAATCGATATGCTAAATTAATCGTAAATTTGACCGAGAATTTGTTTGGGAAGAGCGTATTTGTTAATAACGAAGTTTTTAAGCCTCAGGAAAAAGATAAGGAATCTTCCTTATAAAGAACGGGAATCGCGCTCCAGGAATGTTTGAATATAAGATCGTTTTGTATAGCTTCTCTAGGAAAGTGAATGAATTTAACGAGATTTTTTTCCTAACCCAATAAAACTACAGCACAACCAAAATAAATTCACATGTGCCTAATTCATTACGTACAAGTTGTTTTTCAAATTAATCCCTCTACAATCTCATGCACGAACTAATCTTTGCTTGTGAAAATGTAGAGGATGAAAATTAAGACAATCTGTTATCACTTTATCTATTAAAATCGTATCATCTCAGCTTCTGTGACAGACAACCATTTAGTAGCGAAACATTAAAGTAGCTTGAAATGAATTTAATAATGATGAGTAAGCAGTTTTTTATTTGTTTTTTTCATGTTAATTTCGTACAGAGTCTCACCTGCTTCAGCAGTGAGACTAAGGAATTTCTAATTGGGATATGTTGCGAGATTGAAAGGTATGAGGAGGGGAAGGAGATGGAGAAAAGACCTGGCTATTCAGATCTGGTCATCAATACGGCTAAGGTTATTTCAGGCAACGTTTCATTTGTAAATAGTGGTATTTCACTAGGACGATGCTGAGAGTTTCCACGACTCCGGAACGTAACAGAAGTATGCTATATTTAATTTTGTATGAATTAAATGTGATATAACACAATTTTATTATTAATTGATAAACTAAAGTTTTTAAGACAAGCTTTTGTGCATAGCGCAAAGGGTAACAATTATTACCCTTTGCGCTAATAATTATTGTTTATAAAAATAATTGTTACAATTTTATTAAATCAAACTTATTTTTCGATCTAATTTGCCACGTACGTTCCAACCTTCCTCTTTCGTATCTTTTTCCCCTTCCAGCTCCCTTCGACCTCATTAAATATATGTATTCTGTATTTAATAAATAAAATTAATTAATTAATGTCACACATCCTATAAAGATTTTACCTCATTGGAAGTAAGCGAATATTCTAACAGATAGTCGTAAATCAGGGCGAAATGTTTTGTCTTTCTACAAGTTTGGCATTACTCCTACGCAGGGTTGCCAGAAATACATAATTGCTATTGAACGGGGTGCTCAACACTAATAAACTCTTAATTAATCGCTATTTCTTACTACCTACCAGCTATTATAACGATGTGTTGAAGAAAATCTAGCACGTGAATATGCATTTTTATCATCATCCAGAATAGAAAAAGAAACATATTTATTTTTAGAACTCCATTATTAAACTTGAAGTTTTAAAGTAAATTTATTATTATTTGTAACCACGGATTACTGGATTAAAAATGTGAACGAAAAAGGTTTGAATGCTTTGATAGCTATGTACGTTAAAAACTCGATTTGGTATGCGTTAACGATGGCCTTTATGCGTTAAAACATCGGTTCTCAGTGCAACGTGTTATTAAAAGGAGCAAAGAGTTTTTTCTTTTATTTTTAAGGTGAGAAATGTTTCTAAGTAAATTCAGATTTCATATCTTCGTACCTTTGATCGTCTGTTCTAATTTATCGATGAAATAAACGTGTACACTATTAATAATTGTTCTACATTACTTAAATAGGGATTTAAATCCTCATTTGGCTAGGCAGAAAAGGCGAAAAGTTGGAAAATGGCCTTAAACGCCGAAAGAGCTATCACAATAATAAAAACTAAAAATACTTAAAAGAACATAATAATAACATTTGATTTACATAAAATTTAAAATAAATAAATAAATGGAGGTGTACGAATTAAACACAAAAACAATTAGTGATTTAATTGTAAGCTCGCATTTTCTTTTAAAACAGACAATTCCATCGGAATTTTAAGCTTGAAAAAAAAGATTTTTTTTATAGCGATTTTTATGGGTGCTATTTTATCCTTCTTTACATATTTGATTTTTTAGACAATTAGTGGCAAAAGGTAATTTGATATTTATTTGAAATATTTTTATTTATTTTGTTCGTTTTTAGGACTGGAGAATTTTTATTAAAATTCCTTTAACAACAAGATACAAGGAGGGCGGTCCGTCTGATTAACATCCCGTTGTTAATAGACCGGTTGCCATCTGTAATGCACAGACACAATGTGGGTATGCTGAGTATATTCTACGGGTATTTCAATAGAGTCTGCTCGAAGGAACTGCAGCATTGATCTCCAGTACACCGGTGTACGTACGCAAATCTTGTCGGACACGAGCACCCCATTCACAGTTGATGTCGGTTTCATGAGAATGGGTTGATTCTCCAAATCATTTTTGTGTAAGGCCGCTCGCATGCTAAACGAGCTACCGGGATCTGTTTATCGTCCTTCGTATAATCCGGGCCTCTTACCTAGTTAATAAATCCCTTCATACAGGTACTACGCTGCCCAGCCGGGTGATGATATAGTTCCCTATCTTTTTTTTAATTTCAATTTCTTTCATTTTGTTATTTAGTTTTTTTTTTTATTTTTATTTATTTTTTTTTTTTTATTTTATTTTATTTTATTTTGTTTTATTTTATTTTATTTTATTTCATTTTATTTTATTTTATTTCATTTTATATTATTTTATTTTAATTTATTTTTATTTTATTTTATTTTATTTTATTTTATTTTATTTTATTTTATTTATTTTATTTATTTTATTTTATTTTTATTTTATTTTATTTTATTTTATTTTATTTTATTTTATTTTATTTTATTTTATTTTATTATATTTTATTTTATTTTATTTTATTTTATTTTATTTTATTTCATTTTATTTTATTTTATTTTATTTCATTTTATTTTATTTTATTTTATTTTATTTTATTTTTTATTTTTTTTTATTTTTTTTTTTTTTATTTTATTATTATTATTTTTTTTAATTTCTTTTTTTTTTTATTTAATTTTATTCTGTTTTCAATTTTTTTTTTAATTTTGTCAGTTGTACATTTAAGCTTACAAAATAACTAATTGCAAATTATATACTATTACATGTACCTAATTATAGTTACTAATATACGAGTACTTTTGGTTACTTCACATATAGTTAGTCTACATAAACTTCGGTTTTAATATGATATTATCAATAGTTATTTACATTTTTCACAAATTTATGTATTTGCAATGTAATGACTGACAATTTTTCCGAATTTTTCTATAGAAGTAGCTCAATGCATTTGCGCACTAGTGTGTGAAATAATTTAGTAATTAAAAATATAAGTAGTGGAAAATGTGGCAACCCTGATACAGTGCCATGCGTGTTCCAACCACTCGTGTCACTAAATTACTGAAACATGTTTCAAGAGCTCAAAACAAATAGTATCTTCCTCCAGAAGGAATACAATACATACTACCTTGTTCCACTACCCTAGCAGGTTGTCTTCTGTCTTTATGGGAGGTCCTTAAGGGCTATAGGTTTAGGGAACACGGAGGGAACAATGTTTAATTAGTGCCCCTAGTTTTCCGAATAAGACACACAAACGAACAGTTTAAATAAGCTTTATTTTCATTGCAAAGGCCCGTGCGCTATTTCGCAAGTGTTCTTTCTTACAGCCTCGGTCACACAGAGCGATTTCGACGCTGATATGTTCCCGCAACGAGTGATCACTACTTCTTGTTTCCGCTAGTAGACGGTTACGGGGAGCTTCTGAAACTGCGAATATAGTAGCGACTGAAATGTTTTACATGTCGAAAAATACATTAAACAAACCAAAAACATTCAACAAATAGCGTCTAGCGATTTGAAATATCAGGGGAGGCGAAATTATTTCAATTTGATGGATATTCCATACCTTCTGGTACTACATCAACCACTACCAAGGGTGGAACTACGATGTATGCATACCACATGGCAGAACATACGTGTTGGCTGAGCACAGTAGGACATGGGGTATTTTTCTGCCAAATAACATTTCTCTGATGTCTTCAACATTATATATATATATACATTTTTTTTAATTATTACTAATTAGTAATTGAGTGTATTTGAATTTAATTTACAATACACACTTCTCTTTTCAGTAATGCTAGTGTAGAGAAGTCGAGTATAAACAAATACACTTTTATCCACCTTGAAAGTTTCAAAAGACATGCAAAAATGTCTCTTAATTTATGTCGTTCTGATTAACTTTTATCTTTCTTACTGTTCATGTGTATAGTAAATGGATGCAGTCTATTAATCAAAAAAAGTTAACATAATTTTTATTTTTATTAATTTGTTATTTACAGATATTTTTTAATAACATTAGCAAATAAGGATCTCCAGTCCATTTTTTAATTTTTTTTTATTAATGTTAACTTAATTTTCTGTTTCTTTTTTTATTTTTTTTTTTAAGTTCGTTTTCATGGTTAAAATAATTGTTAAAGTTTCAATTTTTTAAAGCCTACCAAAACGCACGAAATCTGTGGCTTGTTGGGTGTGACGTCACACGAGCCAGTCGGATTAGCGGTTTAATAGGCAGTAATCTATATTGTATGGATTCCATCCAAAACTTCGGGAACTTTTTACTCAAATTTAACTGCTTTTAATTGAAAGAAACATTGTAGAATATCAGCGTCTCTTTACTATTGTAGGTGCATTGTACCAAAGTGCAAAAATACATTCATATCCGCAACTGATTAAGAATTTATCAGCGTTCAAAGAAAGTCCATATCCAATTTTTTTAAAACCTAAACTGGAAGACTAGGCCATAACTTAATATGTTGAAACAGAAATACGTATTATGATACCGCCGCATATCTGATATACCGATACCGGGTCCACATATATTAGCGTTCTGACCGTTCCGAGATATTAAACTATATTTTGGTATTCATATCTATTGAATAATGATTTGGTACGTGATAATAATGATAATAATATTTTGATGAATTTTTTAGCGCCATTTTGGCGAAAAAAAATTAAAGGACGCTGTACAAATGTTTTTTTTTCTAATGCTCTTTTTTTCATTATTGAAAAATAGTACAATTTAATTCATTGCAATATTATACATTTCTTTTAAACAATGTTTGTGTAGAGAAGCGGAGTGCACATATCGCGTTCAGGTAGTTATATATTTACAAAGTAATGTTTCCTAAATTGTCACAAGAAGAAGAATGGTTTACATGATTATATTACAGAGCTGTAGGTTTAATTAATAGAAAAAATGGAGTGCGTGGCGAAAAAAATTGTTTTAGAAGTTAAAATCATTACATAATACACGTAATGTACAATGTGACGTGGGATATTCAACATATAGCATAACGGTACTAGTGGTATATTATGTTGTCTATCTTATCATTAACTATAGACAGTCTATCATATCGATAATAAGTAGTGGAAGTACTGGCGTTACTGACCGTGATCGATTCATTCGATATTCATCATCATCTAATATTAATAAATCTTTGGTATCGCGGATATTTCAATAAAAAATATTCCTTCGGTGTCAACAATGAAAAAAACTATAAAAATAGATAGAAATGACAAAATTGTACGAAATTTTAAACCGTTATGTCCGAGACACTATTAGGTCTACAGAGACCATTTTAATATCAAATTGTATGCAAATTTTATGTTCTTCAAAAAGTATTAAATGATTTATCCCGAAAAATTAGTCATTCGGGATTCAAAATCGACAAAAGCTAAAGAAAGGTAAAAAATTTTTTTTTTTTAATCTCGACTACAAATCCGGATGTTGTGTAAAATTTGATTTAATTGATCTGCGTCGTTTTGCAATTAATTCGTTAAACATAATATATACAGTATATTTATGGTGCGTTCCAAAGTGAAAGATGCTTGAAATGGCTTTAGCCGTGCTTAGTGATTAGATTTAAATACCCCAGTACCTCCCCACCTTCTTCTTCCCCATCGCCTTCCCCTCCCCATACCTTTTACCCTTACAACATACCCATGTCATAGTCCCACTGGTTTTGGACAGTTGGGACTCTTGTGCGGTATTCGCATAAAAAAATAGGAGTTCATAATGCGAAAGTAAATGGTAGAAGAATTAATCAATCAATGCAATAATGATGTGAAAAAAGGACCCACGATGAATAACACAATACGGACAGACTAATATATCAATATTAGGTAATATCACAAAAAACGGGAATAATACAGAACTAATCTCTTGAACTTTGTTACAATCTGGTTAGAATTTTTTGGATGCGATTTTTACCTTCAGTGCTTTAAATTATATATGAAATGGAAATTATAATCGCTCGCGTTAATAAGCCTCTAGTCGTTTTCCACGCACGTGCCTGTCACGGACTTGACAAAAAATGACAGTAGATAGTTTTGCGAGAGAAAATTGAATTTTTTATAGGTTGTGGTACCTTTAGTGGCTTGAAATAAAACTAAATATGTTACGCATCATAAGAAATAACAGGTTTGAGGTATCATTATAAATACCCCGCTTCACGAATAACTGAAGAATTAATCACCAAAGTGCCAATGACATTGTGTTGTGCAAGGATTAGATTATTATGTAGACAAATTCGTTAAAATTTGTATGAATTTTTAAGCAAAAACTCTTCAGTAGTCGCAATAAACAAACATTATGATTTTACGGGCAAAGTAAACACTGTAAACAGCGAAATTACAAGCCGTAAGCAATATTACAAGCGGAAAAAAACTTATCTAATTATAGTTGGTCTCAAAAACGGCACGTGTGACGTTAGAAGCAGTGGTACCAACAGAACATGGTGTTTTATTTATTTATTTTATTTATTTATTTAAGTTTTTAATCCAGCAGGACTGGGTGGGTAGTGCAAACCCAGTCTTCCATATCACATGAAACACGTACAATATAAATAGAGAAATGAATTCAATAAAATAAATAAATAATAATAATAAAAAAAATGAAAAAGATTAAATTATAATATAAAAAAAGAAAAGAAACGTATTAAATAAAATAAAAAGTAATAACGAAAAGGTGTTCCAGGTTTTGGTGGTACAGTTTTTAGTTCATATAACGATTTATAAAATCTACGTATACCTACCGTAAGAAAAAAAAATCATTTTGTGAAAATTATTTACGAAAACCTATTCTTTGCATTATAATCGTTTTACCAAAAGAGATTTCTTTGTCATTTTCAACAACGAATAACTGACATTGTAATCTCAAAGTAAATAAGATAAATAATAAACTAGGCACCGGGAAGCTACAGCCTACCCTTGGTTAATGGCAATGCACGACACTGATAATAGCGTATCATGAACGCCTCACTAGGAGAACCTGTACCTGTGATATGTTCACGTATTTATGATAAAGTGTTATTGTGAAATTGTTATGTAATTATTTTAAACAATAATAAAAATAAAATAAAATGTGAAGGCTGAAAAAAATTCAAATTAATTATTTATATTGAAAATAAATGTTGTCATATTCTGTTAGATTTGGTATTATTAAGTTATGGAAAATATCTGTTTCTTTTGTTTTTATCCAGATCGAGAAAAAAGTTTTATTAAATGTGTTGGTGTATTCTCTCTTATTTGCTTCAAAGATGTAGGCATGTGATTATATAGTTTAATGCCACAGTATTTTAAATGTCTTTGGCCATGCGTTATATATTAATACCGCACAAGAGTCTCAACTGCTCTCAACCATCTGGAGCCAGTGAGACTATAGCATCCCCAATCCCGAATGTTGTGAGGCTGAAGGTATTGGGGAGGGGAAGGAGAAGGGGGGAGGAAGGTGGGAAAATACCTTGCTATTCAGATCTGGTCACCAAACACGGCTAAAGCCATTTCAAGCAACGTTTCAATTCTGAACGGTGGTCTTTCACCAGGGTGATACTGAAAGTATCTTCTACTTTGACATGTTAGACATTTTAAAGGTAAACTAAGGGTGTAGTTTGTTGCGGATCTTGTTAAAATAATTGATTGGAATTGTAGGGGAATATGAAGATTAGATTTGAAGAGATGAAGGATTCCAAATTTAGCGTAAAGTTGTCTAATTGTCATAACGCCTAAAAACTTTCAACAGGATCTGTTTAGTATGGTACTTGAGGAATAATTTTAATTATTGTCATTTGTGCTTTTAAAATGTAATTGTAAATAAATGTAATTTTAATCATAATTTCAATTGAATGGCGCAAGTGTTTAAAAGTTCCTAAATAAATTACTCGCACCGAATACCTTACCACGCGAAGTGATTTCGAGGCTACTATTCAAATATCATCATCGAAATCGCTCCGTGTGAACGAGGCTTTAGAATTTAAAAATAGATTTCTTAAAATCCACGAAAATAATCTTATTGTTTTTTCTAACCTTCCAAATGCCGAGTTTGGAAACGTCCCTCAGTTCCCGTTTTGACACGCTCTCGCCAGCACTGAAGAGGTAACCTCATTTAGGTTGTGGACATTTCTCTCTCCGAAATAAGGTCTTTTTATCTCACTTCGGTTAAAAATGATTCAACATTTTTAATATGAAAATAATTTCTTGGTCGCACATTCAGTTTCACTGGCCTCTCTGGGACCAACGATTCAAAATGTATTTTTTTAAAATATGAGTACCGTACAATAGTCCCAACTTTCCAAAGCCAGTGTGATTAATATATTAATTGATTGGGGTATATTGTGTGGCGAAAAGGAGTGAAGATTAAAAGGGGTTGAAGAAAATTAAGTTTTGAAAGTGCCTGGCTATTCAGATCTAGTGACGTTAAACGGATATTAATTTCCATATCAAGCAACGTTGAATGGTAGGCTTTTGTCACGGAGATGTTAAGAGTATCTATCACTCTAATTTGTTTGAATTACATGGTCCTGGAACGTCCTCGACTACTTAGATGATTTTTATTTTATTATTTTATTTTTATAATTTTATTATTTCCAAATATTACTACGCCAATGAAGAGAAGTAGCTCTTGAGTTTGGTGTAAGAGTAAAACATGTACATAGTTAAACATAATAAACAGGGCTACATTAATAATGAATATTGAGTACTAGAAAATAGATGGTATTAATGTTTGTTAATATGGCTTATAATTTCACTTAAGGAGCGATTAACTTATTTTATGCTATCTTACCTCCATATTCTTTTATTTTTGTACAAATTTTAATTAGACCAATTAAATTTATCGAAGATAATATTAACAAATCTCAAATAACAATATGAAACAGAAAATAAAAAGATAACGGTCGAATCTGGGACTTGAACCCAAGAACTCTCGATCTATCCGGTACTTGTGGAGAATAATGGAGTGGCAATACCTCAATTGGTTAGAGCACAGGTTCCGGATAGACCGAGAGATCCTGGGTTCGAGTCCCAGACGCAACCGTGACATTAATATTTTCTGTGTCGTTTCTGTTTCATATTTTCATTTAATATTTATTAATATTGCCTTCAAGTTTCCTATCAACTAGTTTCCATTAGTTTACCAGTAATGATAAGTTATCTTTATAACATAAATAACGAAAATAAAATTAATCAAAGAAAATGAAACATACGCTTTTCAGGCTTAAAAGCTTTAATACGTTATTTCAATGTGCATCCATGAGTTTCGTCGTCGGCTCACAAAGCTGAGTGATACTTAACTCAATTTTATCAATATTTCTAAATAATATTATCTTTTATTAGAACTCAATTTTAAATGTATTTTTTTCCTCATAGCATCAACCAGTACCTATCAAACACTTATACATAATTGCTTACCACGTAATATTTGTTTTTATAATCTCTTCATAAGTACTTAACTAACTAATTAACTAGCTAACCATCACGCCGGTTCCCCGCAACAGTAGGCAGATGGGACGGACCGCAGACAACTCGATCTTGGCATACACTTTTTGCTTCATTCACATTCGTACAACGCCACATACATTGTGTTCTGTTATTCTGACTTCTGACAAAGCCCGACTCGAGTATTTGATTCACTTGATCGTGCCATGTCTTCCTCAGGCGTCCCCTGCTTCTTCTTCCATTCACATTCGCGTCATATATTCTCCTTACACTCCTCTCTTTGTTCATTGGCTCTACATTCCCAAACCATCTAAGCGTCCCTTTCTTAATCTTGCTCACTACGCTTACATCAGCCTTGCACTCTTTACACATTTTTCACACGATCATACATGGTTTTACCACACATTTGTCTCAAAGATCTAATTTCTACAGCATTTAGTCTACTTTCATCCTTCCTCTGCCAGTTCCGTGACTCAATGCCATACATCAAAGTTGGTATCAGCACTCCATTGTGGACTGCCAACTACGCTTCTTTGGACAACTTTTTGTTTTGCGCCAACCGCGTTCAGTCCTCCGTTAATGGAGTTTCCTGCATTCACCCTTCTTTCAATATCCCCATCAGTCTTTCCATCTCTCGTAAACATACTTCCCAAATACACAAACTCATCGACCTGCTCCAAGTATTCATCATTCACAACTATATTGCATACTGTTTTCGTACTCTCTCTTTCAAACACCATGACTTTGGACTTGTTTGCATTCATCATTAGCTTATCTTCATACATACTTCGCTCATCCTAGATACGAGGGACTGTAGATCTTCCATGCTGTTAGCAATCAGCACCGCATCATCAGCATACAACAGGCAACATACTTGCAGACTACTTATCTACGCGTCCAAGCCCACCACTTTCAATTCTTGCATACAATTATCGATGTATAGATTGAATAACCACGGTGACATTACGCAGCCTTGCTTAACACCTTTTGTGATGTCAAACCACCCCGTAAAATCACCGTTTGTCTTAACGCATGCAACGCTTCCTTCGTACAGAGATGCGATTGCCTGTATAAGGTTTGTATTCACACCATACTTAGACAACACCTTCCATAACTTTTTTTCTGTCAACTCTGTCGTATGCTTTTTGTAGATCTACAAAAGCAGAGAAAAGTTTCTGTTTTTTTGCCAAAAACTTCTCTCTTAGCATACGCAACGAGAAAATCTGATCCATGCACCCTTTCCACTCATAAATGCAACATCCAAATCCGATTTTTTATCCTTTGTTTTCATTTGTATCCTTTCAATCAATATCCTACCATACAGCTTTCCAACTCAACTTAGCAAGCTAATAGCCCTGTGATTTCCACATTCCATGCGTGACTTTTGTATAGAGTCATGATCACAGCCCTTCTCCAATCAAATGGGGTGTAACCCTCCTCTAAACACTGGTTAAAATTTTTGCGTAACCATGTGAGAATTATACGGCTATTTCCTTTAAAGCATTCAGCAGCAATAATGTCGAAACCAACAGCATTACCATCCTTCATACATTTAATTGATCTTTTAAATTTAACATTCATCCCATCGTCATTCATACCTGACTCGCCACTGGAATCACTCGGGTTGCTTTCGAAGACCTCTTCAAAGTATTTCATCAATCTCTCTTTTATTCCTTTTTCATTTGGCAACATTTTTCCATCTTTCGATTTTATCACTTTGACATATCCATTTTCTGGACCATTCCGGGACCTTTTGACCTCCTTCCAAAACAATTTAATGTTTTATTGTAAGTGGTTTGTCATTTTGATCCCCTCTTCCTCTTCCAGGCGTTTCTTTCTTTCACTCCATCACGTACTCTTTTCTTGCACCCCTTGTAAACTTCTTTCGCTCTATCCCTCTCTTCGCTACAAGCACTTCCAGTCGATATATCAGACATAACCACGCTTTCTTCTTCTCTGAGACGAGTGCTTTAATCTCATCATCCCACCATGCATCGCCTTTCTTTCTACCTTGCGCACTTATTCCACATACCTTGATACGTAACGACAGAAAGATCCTAAAAAGACTATAGCCACTCGTCAAAGAACAACGGTAAAAAACGACGCGAGCGCCACGTTTGCCATAACGACAGCTAGCACGCCCACGCGCCGAGCACTCCTTTCTCACCCGGCTTCCGGATGACATCTCTGGTCCGCCGCCTACTGCGTCTCTAAAAGAACGCGCGAGAAGCCATTTTGGCAGCCGCAAATTGTAGCGCCATATTATCATGCATGCTGTATTAACACCCACTGTGCCAGATTGCATTAGTATAACCAAAGAGCTCCGGTACATGGTGACTCTCTCGTAAATATAATTTAACTTCAGAGTACTGATGTCCAAGCCCGAGGCTTCCACTAGGATCCTTTTGCCGCCACGATCATGACTGTAAGCTGACTTTGTTTTTCCTCTTTTTTGTTGTAACTTATTCGAGTCCCCGTTATCATGCCCGTTTAGAGAATATCAGAGAGAATAGTCCCCCGTAACACCCATTTGAGGTAAGGCTAGCTTTTGATTATTGTAGCATAACTTACCATGTCTGTACCTTCCCCTGAATAAACTCTGAGTCTCTAAGCATTTAGTAAATTTATTTGGCGTAGTATTAGAGTTCCCGAATATAAGACTGCCTGTTGGCCTACGGCCCTGCAGAGGAGCTTCTTGGCCTGCCGAAACTGAGCTAGTCGAAGGTCCAGAGCCGAGCTCCCTGTCGAGACACCACCCTCGGGGTAAGTCTAAACCAATGAACTGTCTCCCGTAACCGCTCTTTCCCAACCTTCCTCCTTTTCATCTCCTCCACACAACCTCCAGTCTTATATTTATTAATAATAATAATAATAATAATAATAATGTTTTTATTTAATTTCTAATACAATTACAAACATGTTATATTTAATACGTAAGAGAAATTACAGGTACTTATTTAATATTTGTAAAACAATGAAGAAATATACTAAAAATAAAAAAATAAATAAATTCAGAGATATTTAAATAAATTCAGGCAGTGGTGAAGATCGCGTCAATGAGAAGAGATTCTTTCAAGAATCAATAGAATTTCCCTTTTGAATCTTTCCTCACTGACGCAAAATATGTCGATATCCTGTGAGATTTTGTTCAGGAGCAATATACTCCTCCCCACCGGGAGAACCATTGGCAGGTTGGTTCTATAGGTAGGAAGATAGAATAATCTATGACGACGCTGTCTTAGATAGTCATCAGGAACATAAAGACTTATGCGTTCCAAAATAGCTGAATTCTCTATGGAGCCTCGCAATAGTCTAAAAAAGTGGGTAGCGGCATACCCCTCTCTTCTGAGCTGCAGGGAGTGAAATCCAAGCATGCCCAGAAGAAAGTTAGTTGGATAAAGCCACGGATAGAGTCCGTACTCCCTCATGTAAAGAAATCTCAAAAACTTTTTCTGAACCTTCTCTAACATGAGGGAGCACCCCGTCTCGTGAGGATTCCAAATAGCCGACCCACTCTCCAGCCTACTACGGACTAAAGAGAAGTATAATATTCTAAGAGTACGAGTATCCCGAAAAACCCTCACGGTCCGAATGACAAATCCTAACATTTTTAATGCAGATTGACATACCCCTTCGATATGAACACGAAACGTAAGTTTACTTTCATACTATAACAACAATATATTATATTATAACAACCTCTCTAGCAGATTAGACAGAGGCTCACTTTTATGTGGTCCCATGTTTCGTCTATGCTTAGACCGTCCATTACCTTATCATTCAGTCTCATCTCTACACAATTTTCATACTTACCTCTTACATTATCGTTTTGTAGTTTTTCTATTTTTACTCTAGTTGGGGTCGACACCGTTTTCACTTTAGAGCGCCAGCCGCGGAAGAGGTTTACTCTCGACACAACCAGGAAATGGTCGGTTTCGACCCCAGCACCTCTGAAAACTCTCGTGTCTGCGGTGACGGCTCTCGACCTAGAGTCAATTACTACAAAATCAATCATTGATCTCTCATTTCCTCTTTCCCACGTATATTGGTGGATACCTTTATGATTGAAAAGGGTATTCGATACAAATGGTTCCACTCTAAACATATTTCAACCATTCTGTTTCCATTGTCATTCGTTCTTTTATCGCCTCATTCTAATATTT
The DNA here is from genome assembly GCA_022606495.2 of Halesus radiatus. NCBI lineage: Eukaryota > Metazoa > Arthropoda > Insecta > Trichoptera > Limnephilidae > Halesus > Halesus radiatus. The sequence goes on along the minus strand of JAHDVE020008901.1, from coordinate 87,671 downwards.
AATCATTGAAGAAGATAATATTAACACATCCCAAATGAAATATTACAATGGGGTTTACAAACTTCAATAATTTATAAAAAAAAAGAATATTTCTTTCTAGACTTGTAAAATAAGTCAATAGATGTCTCATATAAATAAAAAACGGGTAGGTATATCCGAGACTCTATTCCGATTGCAATTGTGTTTGGGAAGAACTTTGCAATCATCATAAATAAAGCGGCCAATAATATGGGATTTAAAATAGAGGATAATATTAAAAAGTCTTGGACTTGAAGAATGATATCGGTGTGGATAGCGTAAATTGAACTGGTATCATTAGCTAAGTTGGTTAAGCGGTTGCTTTGGATAGAAAGAGGTCCTGGGTTCGAGTCGTATTTATTTTCTGTTGTTTTTTCGGATTCATGTGTAAATATTATCTTTGGGTTGTGTAAATATTATCTTTTTCATAACATAATACGGCATGGTATAAAATTCCACATTTACACTATACCCAAATTATTTGGTATACGTAAACGATTACTCTATACTTTTTTTCTTATCTCTTTGAACATAACTATTATTATATACTAATTATTACACTATACTCAAATTATCTGGAATACACAATTTTTTTTCTATGCTATTCTTCACGTCTCTTTATTCTTAATTATTTTAATTTAAAAAAATAAAACAATAACTTTGTTTACATCACTTTTATTTGTAATATACTTTTGCCGACCGGGTTTCACCACTACCGTAGCTTCATCAGGGCAGTATACGAGTATTACTAAACTATGAACTAAGTTACACATGTGTTATAGATTGATGAGAACGGTCGAGTGTAGGGTCAGGCGTGGGGGAGAGCAGGTACCGGACCGGGAAGGGCGTGTACTTTATTTATTGGGAATATTTTAAATTTATTAGATTATTAATGAGTGTAAGTTATCTAGTCTAATGCCAATTTCATTTTTATGCAGTAAACTAGTCCCGCCGGTTGTCCTTTCTTCCTACCCCTGCGGTGAAATGGCGTGATGGTTAGTTAGTTAGCTAACTAGTACCTGTATTTTTATTGAATGTATGGTCTATTTCTAAGAGGAGGCTGTGAAATTCTAAAAACCCATTGTTATTGATTAATTATTAATTGTTTTTGTGTTTAATTCGTAGAACTCCATTTAATTTTTTTTTTAATTTTATGTAAATCAAATTTAATAATGTTATTATTAAGTCCTGCAAGAAACAAGGGTCTAAGATTAAACTTGCTTGAACAATTAGACATTAACAAACGAACTAACGACCCTAAAATAACATTAATTAATAAAGTAAGGAAAATTATATACTCACCGCTTCTCAGTATGTTCACATTATCAAAACAATACAACACATTTAAATAAATCAATTTTTTTTTAAAGAAAACGTTGTCAGTTAAAGTGGGGGTAAATTAAATCATATAAATAAGTCGTCGCAGTGTGGATTAACCACAGTTTGAAAATGGCCTTAAACGCCGAAACAGCTGTCAAAATAATAAAAACTAAAAATACTTGCAGAACTTAATAATAACATTATTAAATTTGATTTACATTAAATTTAAAAAAAAAAACATTATTATTGAGATATAAAGTGTTCTTTTACGCGGATGCTATGTTTTGCACACATAAAACGCGGGCATTTTTTTTACTGCGCATTTCTAAGTATATTTGTTTTTTTAGTTGTGAAAAGCTCCCCTCCATTTATTTATTTTTCTTTATTTAATTTCTATTCAAAGATTCCTGAATATTTGAGTATTGTTCAAACGAGTTCAATTTCATCCGAATACAACAATATTTAATAGAAATTACAGCGCGTAAAAAGTCAACCCAAATTCCGCCTAATATACCACTAAGCCATCGGCAGATAACGTAAGCTACGTGTACGTGACTTTATAATTATTAGCTCGGTCCCTACCCCTACGAGGTTTCATAATTCAGCTTTATCAAAGGCTTTGCATACTAAATCAACCATCCAAGCTGTCCCGTCATCCGATACGCGCGGCACACGGGATGTGACTACAGGTATGAAATGTGGGAGAAATTCAAGATAAATTTCGCGTATGAAAATAAAATAAAAGCTACTAAACATGCGTCGTGGTTTCTGTACTGGCTAATAAATTTATATGTAATTATTATTCACCAATGTTACCAAATTTATACTTGCGGGTAGCCAAGTATGATTAAGGCGATCTGTTTTTGTCGGACGGTTTTACGTATTTGATGCATTCCTATTGTTTATTGTTGTGTGAAAAAGAAGTCGCGCAATTAAGGCGATGCAATGCGAAGTAACGCAAAATCATCTGATCTTAGTTTGAAAAATTGATGGCCTAGAAATATCGTAGCGGATTTAATTAAATACTGCAATTAGAACACATATTGGCCTTTGGATTGATGGGACACTTTTTTGGTGATACTTTTTATAAACTGTTAGGGGCGGGGAGAGGAGGGAAAGAGGGACTCGACGACATCCACGTTGGTCACCAGTGTTAGGATTGTGGCCTCAGTTTGAGGATTGTGAGGAAAAGGGGGAGAAGAGGGTTGGTGAAACGAAGGCAGTACAAACTCACCCTGAGATCAGATTCAGGACTGGACCCTCGCCCCACTGCGGCATAGCTCAGCTGGTAAAACATAGTGTTTCTCATCTCAAAGTTATTGGGTCGGCGGTAGGCTTAAAATCGGAGTGGGTATCTTGCTACTTAATTGAAGAGAATCTGTGCTTTCAACTGAGGATTTATTTATAACAAAACATGGACAGGTAAGTTATATACGGGTTTCACCACAAAGGGTGGTACCTAATCTGTTCTTGACAAACTCTCTCTCTGAAGGTTCTCCAACCGGATAAGTTATTGGAAAAGGCAGAAATATTCAGCACATAATAGGAAGGGAAATTTTAATAGCAGCTTACATGAGTAGCTGGCAATCTGGCGACGCCAACGTCAATCCGGAGGCCCCATGCAGCCAGCGTCCACGGTTCACAGGTAAATTATACATTCCCACACTGATTTTAACATTTATAGGAAAACCAAAGCAGGCGTTTACAAGGTGCTGGTGTAATAAATAACTGCTATAGGCCCAAGGCCCAAATTCAGTTGATATTTTCATGTCTGGATTAGGAATGATGCAATTGTAAGCGGCTTCGTGCTCAAGGCACACACGCAGCTGATAGTTCTGTGTCTGGAATCGGAATGCGCAATGGCGGGGCTCGCTTAGCGGGTCCACGCTGTTCAGTCGCTGGAAATTATCTCAGCGCTGTCTTATTGGTTGATTATGGTCATGTGATTGCGAGACGTGCTGTTATTGGTTGAAACATAACGTTTTGCAATGGAGTGGCTAGAAGTAAACCATTCGTAACGTAACAAAACGTAGAAAAAAGTAAAATTTCATAGCTAAAAAAATAAGTGCAATATCTCCAAATCTTCGTCTTTTTCAATGCGGATAGTTACATTTTTTAGGATACGACCGAAAAATATTTTTTATATTTATGCCTGAGTTGAAAAGTAAAATGAACCGCGTAGTTTGTTAAATTTTTTTTTACGAATATTGAAACATGCGGCCAGTGTTTAGCGGGAATTTAAACCTTTCCGCCACCTACATAAGGAGTGCGTTGTTTTGTTCGAATTTTAGAAAGTGGATCTCCCTAATAGGAACAAAATATACCTAATTAGGTGTATGTGTATCGTGCATTAGTATAATATTATATTGTGAATTATTTAGCAATTTTATAATTTTAAATTAAAAAAAAAAACACTAGGGCAAGAAATCGTATTACTACTTAGACATTTACAAACTATGTTGTAAATATAACTATATATGAAAATGAACGTTTGTCTATCTGTTCTCGATTTTCTCAAAAATTACTCTACCGGTTTCGTTGAAAATAGCAGTTTGTTTTTATTAGTGCCGAAAAGGTTTAGAGAGTAGTTTGAATGAAATCAAATGTGCAAAAGTGTTACTATATCGTTTTAAAATTAGTATGAAAATCATTGATCCCGCCATGTTGTATTGGGGTTAGCCCATAGATATACCAGAGTGGTATATCTATGGGCTGAAATCCCCTCATATTCAAAAGAAGAAGTTTTTTTTTGATAGAATATTTGCAAAATGGAAAATAGCAGAGGCACCCACTAAAGAACTTTCTTAGTTATACACATTTTGAAAAATAAATGTTTGTAATGAAATAAACTTTTCAAATGAATGTTTCTTTGTCAATGAGATGGTGTCACAAGGCCATGCGTTTGCTATCAAACCAATTATGATACTCAAGCGATGAGCGAGAAATCACAACTTCATAACATTATTTTTAAAAAAATCCCCACTAGCGCGGGTAGACATCAGGTAGTATATAATAAAAAATATTAAAAAAAACTTAATTATAAAACTTGTAAAACGTTATAAACATCCAATAATAACCAACTGCTTAATTGGCATGGGTAGATAGTAACGCGTATTAACATTTAGGGTATTTGATATCATATTCATTGGATACAAAATTAATCAACCCTATACAAATTGCAAGTGCACCCACTGTTGAATTTGGTAGCCGCCTCTGGTTTGAAGCCATAAAATACCTGAAAAAACCAACTCGGTGGAGAAATGGGCGGTCCGTTTGATAGATTCCCCTATCTTAACAAACGGATTGCAATCTTTAGAGCACAGGCGTAAGGTGGGAATGCTGTCCTTGTTCTACCGATATTTCAAAGGGAGATGCTCTAAGGAACTAGTGTCATTGATCTCTTCGGCATCGGAGCATAGTCGGGAAACAAGCCAAACGCACGCCCAACATTTATTTGTACACCGTTAAAATTTCCTGATTAATGGTTTTTTTGTTTAATTCGTAGAACTCCATTTATTTTTTTTTAAATTTAGTGTAAATAAAAGTTAATAACGTTATTATTAAGTTCTGCGAGTATTTTTAGTTTTTTATTATTGTGACAGCTGTTTAGATGTATAAGGTTATTTTCAAACTGTATTTCTACCGATAATAAATCATTACAAAATCCAAATCCAAATCCAAATCCGTCCAAATTGAAAAGGAGTGGGTGTAAATTAAATCACATAAATAAATCATCACAATGTGGATTAACCACAGTTTTAAAATGGCCTTAAACGCCGAAACATTTTTTAAATTACCTGAGTTCAATAGCCCGGATGTGGAACGACTCGTCGGCCACTGTGTTTCCTCCCTCCTACTGTATGGGTCTTTTCAAGACCTATGTACACTCTTTCCTCTCTGAACTGCATCATCAACGATATCATAGGCAGTGAGGGAAATTTCATGGCCTCCTGTATGGAAATGTAAAAAAGAAATTTAGTAGCCGCATCTAATTATTTTCAAATATTATTATTTTAAATGCTAATCCGAGCTAAAAATGATATTCTCCATAATATAATGAGAATGCGGTTAAGATCAGTCGACCGTATTATCTGGAATACCAAAATTTTGAAATTCGAAAACCGAATCAAATTTAATTACGAAACAACTTTTTTTTCTCTCAAATATACTATTAGAGGAAATATTTGATTACAGGTTATGGTGGACTTAAGTATTTATAGTTGTAGAGCAGCTGCCGTATGGAAAATTGATTTTTAAAAATACGATTCATCGAATAACAAATGTAAGCATATTTATTCACCCAAGTCCAATACTTTCTGGGATGAATTGCAAGAAGAGGTGTTGTGGTCGGTATTTATGAGCACGAGCACCTCTATTCATAAATTGGGCCTAAATCTTATTTTCGGGAATGGGATTTTTTGAAAAATCGGTGTGCCATTAGATTCATTCGTTGATATCCGGCACTTGGAAAACATTTTTTTGGTATTATTCATTGTTGGAATCTAATATTTCCCAAATAAAAAAAATAAAAAAATAAAACTAAGCGACACGAGAATCTTTACGGAAAATCAATTTTATTCACGAGACATAAAAAGCACTATCACACATTATCGCAGTAACGTATATAATGTTGCCAGTTTTCGACCTTCAAATAATCACCAGGTTATTATTAAGTTCTACGAGTATTTTAGTTTGTATTATTGTGACGGCTTTTTCAGCATTCAAGGATATTTTCAAACAGTTTCAAAACGCTAAAACAGCTGTCACAATAATAAAAACTAAAACACTTGCAGAACTGAATAACAACATTATTAAAATTGTAATTTCTTCAAACGATTGGTTTCCACTTAGTGGCGTCATTAAACAATACAATTTAAAAAAAAACAATAATAGTGAATTGAATTTAATACATAATAAAAAATAATAATTATAATAGCTCAATATTGAATTTATTTTCATATTAATGTTTATAATAAAAATTATTTCTTTTTTAGATTCTAATATAAATTTGTTATTCAATGTTTTATAATGCCTATCGTGTCCTAATTTTTATCATTTGTCTATACTTGACATTATTATTTTTAGTGTTATTCCTGATGAAGAAAGAATAGCTTTCGAAAGATGGAAATGTATTTATATTAATAAAGCTGTGAATAGAAAATATATTGAATTAAAAGAAGTACACTTTGTATGAATCCACTTTTATTATGTATATATGTCACAAAATAAATGTGGATTCATACAAAGTGTACTTCATTTAATTCATCATGTCAATCCACAAAATGTTTGCTTATTATGAAAAAAAAACAAAAACAATATATTTTATTTAATTAATATTTTTAAAATTGGTTTACATTAAGTATCTAAAAAAAATAAATGGGCTTTTACGAATTAAACACAATAACAATAAATAACTAACGGGAATTAATTAACCAGTGCCGTGCTGCCAAAATAAAATGTCGAGTGCCTGCGTATTGCTAAAAAGATCACTATTCCACAAAAAAATAATTTTAAATCGTAAAAGTCACCGGAGACCAAAATGGCATGTATATTTTTTAATCAAATTAAGCTCAGGAATTTTCTGAAACTGTACAAAATTATCGACAAAAATGTCAACATTAGCACCATCTATATTATGGTTAACACATTTGAGAGAGGGGACTAAAGAAAGCAATTTTATTTCATAATGTTCTGGAGGAGGAATGTGCTTTGGCGACTTTAAACACTAGGAAATTTGTACATTTATTTTAATACTGCCATGACAATGTAGTATCGAGATGACTTATTATCGTGAATTGTTGTTGAAGTGTTCACGACATACGTCATATGACCTAAGATGGTTAGGTGGATTAAATTTAAAAGACGATATTTTAAGCAGATTCACCAATGTTTTCGAATGCATCCCAAATAGTACTTTCATATTAAAGTTTCCTTTTGATTAAGGCGTTATAAAGGGATAGAACTGATTGAGTGTTCTTTAATGTCGTACATATTCTGTTAAGAAATCCAGTCGTTAATGTGATCCTATGTCAAATGAAAATTTAGATTAGAGGGTAATCCCTAGATCCCTTATCTTCACAGATAGTTTTATACCTTACTATAGTAGTTACATATCATATTATAATTTACCTAGAATAAAAATTCGTAAACAAAATAAAGAAATACATTAATAAAATGATTAAATACTTACGGTTAACTTCAGCGAAAAGTCACAAAGATTTATAATACCTATTCCACATAAATTCGCTAATTTTCTCTTTTCTTCTTCACGGTCAATGTTAGATAATATGAAATTATGTAATGTGTAAATACACAAGCTTTATTTAGCCTTCTGCGTGGGCTTATCGAATGAAATATTCACAGCGAAGACAAATTTATATTAGTTTTTCTTCTTGGAAAGGCGAAATAGTATAATATCCTCCCACTGAACAAATATTCCCTAGAAATGCAGCTGGTCACTATTGAAAAATCTGCAAGCCCTATACAAGACGCCCAGTTTTATGGAATCCAGATTTATTCGGGCTTTGATGGAGCCACGATACCTGATACCTTGATGGGAACTCGACGCGATGTCAATTTAGCCACTAATCGATCTATTTTACATTGTTGGGGAAACTCAGTAAACCCCATAGAAGTTTTTATTATCCAAAAGGTATGCAAAAGAAAAATTAAAAATTCCGGTTATTTGGATTCTTGTACCATAGACCCTCCTTAATAAATTGAAACTTCTGACCGTTACTGATATATGTATTGTATTTACTTATTTATTCTTAAATTTAAAAACAAAAAACAAAAGCAAACCATCAGCTTCTCATCTCACTAGGATAGTCCTGTGTTAACATAAGCGGCTTTACTATTTTAGTGAAACGTTATATTATTATAAACAATAATTATTAGCCTGAAATACTCATCCAAATTGAAAAAACCTTCCGAGAAAAGATAAATGTCGCCGACAGGACTCGAACCTGCACCCTTCCGATTGCCGGTCAGATGCTCTACTGTTGATCTACGTCGGCTTATTGAAAACCCGCCAAGTTAATCAAAATATAATAGTGTTTCATTCAATAATTACTGATTTTTATTATATTTCACCTGTAAACAACCAACTTTATTAGTATGGGAAAGGCTTGTAACGGCTTGTAACGGCTTGACAAGTCAAAGCATTTCTCACCAATAAAATGTAGACATAATTTGTCTCGACGCCATCTTTGCACAAAAATATTGTCTTAAAAACTTTAGTTTATCAATTAATAAAAACGTTATATTATTATTTTTTTTAAATAACCCCAAGGTTATTCAAACTATAAACAACTATAAAATCTACAGAAAATCTAAGTTGGGCCGTGCATTTATAGATTACAATAATAATAATTTCATTGTTACCCAAATAACCATCATAAAATATCTGTGCATCAATTAGCCACAATCATAGGTAACCATATTTTTGTTAACAAGAAATCGTAAGCAAATAATAATAGGTAAATAATAATAAGTAAAACATAATCAGCAAATAATAATAAGTAAATAATGATACTTGAATTATAATAAGTTAAAGATAATAAATAAACAATAAAAATTAAATAATAATAAGAAATAAATAGTAATAAGTACGAAATAATAAATATAGGTAAATAAAATCATGAAAAGAGTAATAAATAAATAATAATAAGTAAAAATATATACATATGTAATGTACTTATGCCTATCACAGCGCCCTTGAGGTGATTTTTCACAAAAACGGCGCTATAAAAATCATCCGATTATTATTATTATTGTTATTAGTACGGTCATCTCCAGACAGTACAACGTTACAGACAACGTTATAGCAACAGTTTTATATATTGGATTTCATTCAAACTACTTCCTAAACCTTTCTGGCACTAATAAGAACAAACAGAGCTATTTTCAGCGAAACCGGTCTAGTAATTTTTGAGAAAATCGAAGACAGACAACAGACGAACATTCATTTTTATATATATAAAGATATGCATTTCATGGGTTAACTTTATATACCCTTTTTACTTTTTTAATTTTATTTGTAGAATTTTTTAATTTTGAATTAATGTGAGTGGTAAATACCTTCAGTATTACTTTAGTGAAAGACCACTATTTTGATTAGAAACATACCTTGAATTGGGTTCCATGACAATACAACACGTGTAAAAATCGGCACAAAGTCGTTAAATCAATAAAAATTTTTTATTTAATTATAAAGTTTTACAAAATAAAATCAGAATGATTTACAAAATCAGATAAAATTAGTTTTGGGGTAGTTTTTTTTTACTTATAATAACGATTACAGCATTTTTAAGATGCGTTACGATTTTTTAATTTTTTATAGTAACTCCACATAGGTGGCATTAGGGAAATAATTTCTCTCAAGGCCTATATCATCTTTAGAGATGCTGTGTGGAGGGTCTTTTCGAGGATAGGAAGGAGTGAACTTGGGTCTTGAAGAGACCCAAGTTGTAGGATTGTGGAAACACAGAAGCCGGGAGATCATTCCACAGCCGAGCTGTTGAACACAAGAACGAGTCGTAAAAGCGACCCATTCTCATGTGACAAATATCAACCTAGTGCAAATGTTGAGCGCACGTTTGGCGTGTTTTCCGAATATTTACCGGTGCCGAAGGGATCAATGACGCTAGTTCCTCAGAGCATCTTCTTTTAAAATACTGGTATATCGGACCACTTGTCGTCTATATTGACTGTAAATAGGGGTGTGTCTTCCATTCGGTGGGCTGCTAAGTATGTAAGACTCGGTCCAGAATTATCCAAAGTGTAGAAGAGGCGTTGTGTGAAGGAATTGCAGAGTCAGTGGCGGTTTAGAGACGTCCAGGTGAGAAGATTAGACGAGTAGAGCGGAGCGATCGAGTTTATGAGTTTTCGAGTGACGACTGAGTGAGAGTGACCGGCGTTTTTTTGGAACTTTTGGATTGAAGTGTGTACAGAGTTCCTAAACTATAAGTTTACTGACTCTAGCATATTTAAAAAGGATTATCTATAGTGTTACATGTTTCCTTGACCTGAGTAAGGCCTTCGACAGGGTTTCTCACCCGTTGTTATGGGCTAAACTCAGAGATAGAGGAATATCATCGGAGGTGATACACATCCTTGACTTGTGGCACAGACAGCAGGAAAACCTAGTAAGGTGGAAAGATGGTCTTTCCGAACCTTTCCTCCTAAAGAGCGGCATCAGACAGTGTGGATGCATGTCCTCGATATTGTTCAACCTTTACATGGACGAACTAACTGAAAGGCTAAACAATGCAAGAGTAGGCTGCCACATCGGAGGACAGTGTTTGAACAACATCAGTTATGCGGACGACATGGTACTAATGGCACCGTCTATAAGAGGGCTGCGCATTCTCCTGAAGATCTGTGAAGAGTTTGCTGAAGAAACAAACATGTCTTATAACCCCAATAAAACAGCTCTGTTGGTCATAAGATATAGACAAGGCCCGACTAGTATTCCTGCAGCTACCCTGAACGGTGTGATCCTGAAGGTGACTGAAGAAACCAAATACCTAGGACACATAATCACCAGTACTCTGATGGATGATGAAGACATTGATAGGCAAAGACGAGCTCTCAGCGTAAAATCGAATATGCTCAGTAGAAGATTTCGCCTTTGTAGTACCGCTGTGAAAAGGACTCTATTCCTTGCCTTCTGCGCAACGTTGTACACCTGCGAACTCTGGGCAAACTACAAAAAGAGTAGTATGGAAAGACTTCGCGTACAGTACAACAACGCCTTCCGCATAATGTTTGGCCTCCCCAGATACTGCAGTGCTTCCAGTATGTTCACGGAGGGGCGAGTTTCCGGTTTTGCAGCCCTTATAAGATCCAGGGTGGCTGGAATGAGGGAAAGAATAAACAGCTCCAGGAATATCCTCATCATGGAAGCCCGCCTCAGTCCAGCCTCCAGCATCGACGCATACTGGACAAATATATTGGCCCCTCACAATATAAATGCCGCAGCACCCTTAAGGAGTTATCCTACTCTTATTTAGTTAAATTATTATTTTCCTTTATTTATTTATTTTTACGATGTGATGTATGTTTATATTTTGTATATTTTTTATAACTATTGAATGTATATTATTGTATGGAATGTGTGGGACTGCACTAACCTCCCCACATACCGGAATAAACATTTATTATTATTATTATTATTATTATATGATATACTTTTATTATTTAAAAGGTTACAGTTAGTGAATTATTGTATTTCGAAATATTATTCATTTTGATAATTATCTGTATAGAATTAACAGAAAAATAATTCGTACTATTTATTACCAACCTGACCGTTAAAAACTAAGAAATTAAATGCGAAATTAATTTACCGTACATTCGAATATAGTTGCTCTCTGAAATTGTGATTGTTCCAGAAACTTCAGGGTCCGGTACGTAGACTGTAAAATAGGGTGCCAGTCGAGTCATCTTAGCCGCTACTTGTCTGCAGCTTCGGTGGACCACTTTCAACAATTGGTGAACTCTGCTAGGTCGGATATCCAATGGCGGGAAAAGGCAATGGTCCAGGGTGTAGCAAAGTCAAACAATATTCAGAGTATAGCAGGCAGGAAGCTGTGAGTCAGATCGTAGAGTCGTGGAAGTGGCTGGCGGTAGATTGACGAGAGTCGAAACAAGAGTGCTTTGTAAATGATCGCCAACCAGTATAGCCATTCATAGCTCGGCGCCGATGCCTGGCGATTCAGATTTATTTGTCGCGTATTCGAGTCATTGAGATCTCTACAATGGATGACGCAAATATTAATAAGATGCCTCTCTCCACGTTCTATCCTCTGCACCAAACTACTTCCTTCGAGTATGTTTATTTAGATATAAATTATATAAAGTGATCAATGGGTCCACGGCCCAAACATGTTCATGGGAATCTCTTATACAATTGTTAACTCTAAATGTACATTAAGTTATTATCACTAATTATGCTAAAGGAGCTCGGCCTATCTCCGGAAATCGTTTATTTTTCTGTGCCCTTTGCCGAACTCCCGTAATATAAATCTAAAACAAACCTACAATCGTAATTATATTAAATGTGGAAGGCGATTGCACAATTCGGCGTTGAGGACCGAGACACGGTAGAGAAGAGTAAGTATTAAAACCCCTTACCCCCGCCATTGTACAATCTACACTCGTAGGAGAAACACGGTGCGCTGGTGCAAGTGCACTTACGAGTGTTGGGAAATTAGAAGACGATAACTATCATTGAAAACACGTCATCGTTTTCGATTTCCCTCGCGACCTCGTCCCATACAGTGATGATGAAGAAAAAAATGAAATAATTTGTTATAGATGACTTGAATAGCTATTAATGACTGTCTGGTGCAATTTGGTAGAAATATAAAAAATATCCTGCTGCATTAATAAAAAAATCTACATATGTTTGAAGAAAGAACAAGCACTCGAGCCCTAAGATATTAATATACCAGTTTGTAAAACCTCTTATGGACAATGACATTTTAAATAGAATGCTATTAAGCATCGTATCATACATACTGTTCTGTTATTCTTACTTTTGACATGTACCGACTCAAATATTTGGTTCGCTTGATCGTGCCATGTCTTCCTTGGGCATCCCCGGCTTCGTTTACTGTTCACATTTGCGTCATATATCCTCCTTCCTTACTTAGTTTTACCACAAATACGAAAGGAAGGAGCGAACTTGGGTCTTGAAGAGACCCATGCTGTAGGATGGAGGAATCAAAGAGGCTGGCAGATCATTCCACAGCCGAGCTGTTGAACACAAGAACTAGTCATGTAACAAATGTCAACCGTGTGCAAATGTAGGGGGCGCGTTTGGCTTGTTTCCCGACTGTGCACCGGTGCCGAAGGGATCAATGACGCTAGTTCCTCAGAGCATGTACTCGTATATGTTAATAAAGTGGTGATTTTAAATAATTTATTAATAACGAGGCCACAGAGTGAATACCATTCTTGTGAAGACATTATGAACATTATTATTATTACGGTCACAATTGAATTCGTTTGCCCCTTTCACTGTTAAAACTAAACGAATAATATTAGTTGGGAACTGCCTGTACCGCCAGGAGTGCGGTGTGGACACTGGACCGGCACACGGTATTCGGATGAGCTCAATCCGGAGTACTGAACGAATTTGGTATCAGCACTCCATTGTGGACCGCTGCTATGGAAAATATTTTCAGTCCCCCGTTAATGGAGTTTTCTGCATTCACCCTTCTTTCAATCAGTCTTTTCATCTCTCCTAAACATACTTCCTAAATAAATATACTCATCGACCTGCTTCGAGTATTCATCATTCATAACTATATTGCGCACTGTTTTCGTACTCTCTCTTTCAAACGCCGTGATTTTAGACTTACTTAGGTTCATCATTAGCTCATTCTTCATACATACTTCGATCATCCTAGATACGAGGGACTGTAGATCTTCCATACTGTTAGCAATCAGGCAACATACTTTCAGATTACTCATTTTCACGCCAAAACCCACCTTTTTCACATACTTTTTTAAGAAAGTTGAGGTTAAACCGAAACCGGTTGATTTATAATAAATTCAAAAAAGTGGTATTCTTTTTTCTTTTTTTTTCTCATTGAATTATTTATTTATTTGTAAGAAACAAACAGCTTTTAATACAAATATACAAAGGAAGTTTAACAAAAAGTAAGCCAACAAAGTTATTGAATTTTAAGGATTCGGTATTATTTGCAAAGTGTAAATTAATTTTATAATTTATATGCTTAAAGAATTTACATTGAATGCTTTAAATTTTTTCAATATGGGCTTAGTATAAAGGTATCCATATCGGTGTGCAATATTGAAGATATTTTTTTTTACAAAAACGGTGCTATAGAAACATAAGTACGCAGATCATAGTAAAATTACACAATTCCTCTTCAAAACTTTGTTCACTTTCTTTAAAACCAAACTAAGAACCTAATTACGTATTTTAAATATAATACAGTGTATTAATTACATGTAAAATGGATTACTACGTTCTTAGTTTGGGTTTACAGAGAGCAAACGAAAAACTAACCTAAAATTTCCGTACAAAATTTACTAAACTTTAAATGAATTTATACACGTTATTTGGCATTTTCACGCATGTAATTTTTTTGAATAATTTTTAGTAATCAGAAAGCGAAGTTTCATTTGAAAAACGTATACGTATGCGTCAAGCGGAATTGTTATAGTTTACTCAAATCATTTCACAAATCTCTGTCCACAAAATGGTAAACTACCAAATATTAAAAAAAAAAAATTATCTTACGTTAGACGTTCTTGGGGTGTGCTTTAACGAATAAACATGAGAAATGTATCAATATTTAAAAAAAAAAATAAAGGTAGGCAATAGTTACAAAATAATTACTACACCTTAAACACCACACCGGCAGAGCCGGGACAAAAACAAGAAATATAAAAAATAAACCACGACTCACCTCACTGTTGTGAGCTCCACGCACCGCCTTGTCCAATCGATTCACAACAAATCCACACTTTCACAATGTCACTTTTACAATTCAACAACAAAAAAAACTCTCGCGAGAAGCGTTTCTTAAGAAACTTAACACTGGCTTATTAAGCAAATGACTCTATATCCAATTTTAAATATACATTTATGATTGTTCTAAATAAAAAAATTATAGGTAAATTTGAATTAAAGACGGATTTAACTCGATTCAAAAAAACGTTCGATTTCTTATGTTTTTTGTAAACTTATCTTAAAAACTTAACACTGACTTATTTTAAAAGAAGGTGATTCTATTTTAAAAATCTAGGTACATTTTTGAACTTGTAACACGCGGCGTTCGCGTGGATTCAAAAACGTTCGATTTCTTATGTTTTTTGCAAAACTTATCTTAAAAAACTTAACACTGGCTAATTTTAAAAGCAGGTGATTCTATTTTCAAAATCTAGGCACATTTTTGAGTGATTAACACGCGGCGTTCGCGCGGAATCAAAAACGTTCGATTTTTATTGTTTTTTTTTTTTATATTTTCATTTGCTATTTCTATGGATGTTGGGTGTTCTAGTAGCGAGCTGGGTATGGTGAGGTGACGCACTGAGCACTCGGGCGTCTAGAGTGGCGAGTCGGTAGCGGTTCCGCCGGCGGAGGTGTGCCCGTCGCTGGGACTTTGAGCTGACTGGCCTAGGGCCCGTCTGGGGGGGCCAGCGTCTGCGCACTCCGCGCACTCGATGGGAGAAAATGGGGTGGCCATAGAATGGGAAAAGCGTAGAGTGACGTGCTTTGTGTTTTTCACAACACAGCTGCTGAAGAACAAAAAATGATTCATTCAAAGAGTGGCAGATACCTTAAGTATCTCACTGAAGATAGACAATCATTCAGAAACGAAAAGTTTGGCTTGAAATGGCTACAGACGTATTTGGTGACCAGATCTGAATAGCCAAACCTCCCTCTTACCCATCTTCTTTCCCCCTCATAACCTTCAGCCTCATACATAACCCAAGTGGGAATGCCATAGACAAGCCTCCAGACGGTTAAGAGCAGATGGGACTCTCGGTCAGCTCCCACTCCAGCACCCAAATATTTGTGTATATCTATCATTATCTTATATCGTAGTTTAGTTTTATTGTATTCCTGACGAGGGAAGGGTATTTCCGAAACCGATTGAGATTATTATATGAAATTAATGTGGTTCAAAACAAATTTACTCGTTTATATTAGTAATTATAAGAATTAGTTTCAATACATTAATAAACCTTTACAAAGCTAATAAGACAATTGGTAATGTTTTTCTTACTCCTCCTCACTAGGAGTTCCTGTGCTGGGGCGGACTAGGTTTTATTTAAAAACTGGTGGTTTTTAAGCTCCTACGAAATTCTTTTCAAGGTGCCAGATAACTCCTCTTCTTTGATTTCTTTGAAGCAGGTTTTGATTAGATTTTTAAAATCATTTGCTTTTTCTGTTGTTTTTTTTTGAGGCCGGTGGAAGTGAATTATGTAACTTAGTAGAGAGATATTTATAATTTCTTTAAATTAATGGAAAAAATTAACCCATAGTTCGATTTTAAGAATGTTCCCTTTCTTCCCCTCCCCTTCCCATACCCCTCTACCGCCACCCCTCTGACGCTCTGTCCTGTTCTACTCTGATATACTGCTTCTTTCCCCCACTTTCCCTGTCTTCATTACGATATATCTCTATATGTTAATTTAGTTTATGTGTGTACGTTCCTGATGAAGGTTGAGTTCAACCGAAACCGGTCGATAGTGAATTAACATAATTAAAATAAAGTGGTTAAAAAAAAAGAGAGCTTTCATTTAAATTATATTTTAATCCTACGCTATTGCAGAGCCTCTAGGCCTACGTAGTTCTGTGGATTGGGCCGCGTTACGTCACGATTCGCTTAGGGCTCGAGGTTTGGTCGGATGGTCTCTGGCAAGGGGGTGAAGAACGGGCGAGGGGAAGCCATGGAATATACGGGAATTTACGTGTTCGCCCCTTATTACGGCCGCTGTCAATTAAATCCCCGAATGTGTATGACACCCCCCACCCCAAAACCTAACAACCCTATCAATAATATTGTAAGTGTTTTTAAATCGACACTTATTTTTATTTATTTATATATTTTATTACTCAAACGCCCAGAGGGATTTTATGTACAAATACGTCATGTTTAAATCAATTT
Organism: Halesus radiatus; assembly: GCA_022606495.2. Taxonomy (NCBI): domain Eukaryota; kingdom Metazoa; phylum Arthropoda; class Insecta; order Trichoptera; family Limnephilidae; genus Halesus; species Halesus radiatus. Next base: position 70,680 of record JAHDVE020008901.1, on the reverse strand, counting down.
TAAAAAAAAATAAATAATATATATATATATTTAAAAAATGGGAAACATGCACAAAAGTTAATTACACTTGAAATAAGAAAAAGGAAAAAAAAAACACTACACCCAAGATAAAAATACACAGGAATATAAAAGATCAGAAAAAAATGTTAAAAGTTGTGGTAACAATAATTTATAAAGAAGGTAGAAATAATTCGATCATACTTTTTTTTTAAATTTGCCATGTTTAGATTATTGTCAAATACATCCATGATTGTGTAAGCGTTGAATTGGGGAATGCAAGCTGTAGTTGGAACGGGATATACATATGTAAAATGTTAATGTTTGTCTTGTAGTTCGTTAGGTATGTATAGGTTTATTAAATGCAGGAGTTCGGAACAATCGAATTTACAATTTATTAACTTTAGTAAAAAGGTTAGGTCGTTAATTTTCCGTCTGTTTTTTAAAGTTGGAATATTTAAAATATTCATTAACGGTGAGTTATTTATGTGCTCTAAAGGTGTGTTAACTTTAAAATTCATGAAACGTAAACATTTTCTTTGAATTCTTTCTACATTACGAATATGTATTTTGTAGAAGGGCGTCCACACTATGGAATTATGTTCTATTAGACTCCCAACTAGGGATACTTACAACAACATCAGTCATTTTAATTAATCGATAGTTCAACCCTAATCCAGGTGAGACGTCTTTTAAACTGACCAGTGGCCTGATTCCGGCTGTTTTTAAAGAAGTATAAATTTTATTTATTTAAGTTTTTAATCCAGCAGGACTGGGTGGGTAGTGGAAACCCAGTCTGCTATATTACATGAAATATATACAAATATAAATGGATAAATAAATATAACAAATAATGTTAAATAATAATATTAAAATATATAGGAAGAAAATTGAAAAAAAAAACAAATGTATATATTTTTTATTGTATAATATTTAATTACATACAATGGGAACTTGCTCCCGCCAAGCCACTGCAAGTAGCTTGTCAGCGGGAGTTTAGTTCAATAATAGCATATAAAAATAAATAAAAGTAGGTAAGTAATTGATAAAAATGTTAATAAAAAAATATTACGAAACATTGAATAATAAATTTATATTAGAAATTAATAAATAAAATATATTTATTATTAATATTAATATGAAAATAAATGCAGAGAGATGTTTTAAAAAATATCTTATTATTAATTATATTTAATTGACTATTAACACTTTTTCTAATTCCTAAAATTTCAAATTGTACCTTCCTGTGTAGAGTCAATGTTAAAAAAATAAATTATTAAAATTAACGAAATTAATAAAATTAACAAGATTAAAAAATTCACACAATTAATAAAGTTCATGAAATTAATAAAATTAACAAGATTAATAAAATTCATACAATTAATAAAGCTAATGAATTTAATAAAATTAACAAGATTAATAAAATTCATTCAATTAATAAAGTTAATGAAATTAATAAAATTAACAAGATTAATAAAATTCATACATTAATAAAGTTAATGAATTTAATAAAATTAACAAGATTAATAAAATTCATACAATTAATAAAGTTAATGAAATTAATAAAATTAGCAAGGTTAATAAAATTCATACAATTAATAAAGTTAATGAAATTAATAAAATTAGCAAGGTTAATAAAATTCATACAATTAATAAAGTTAATGAAATTAATAAAATTAACAAGATTAACAAAATTCATACAATTAATAAAATTATTGAGATAAGAAAAATCACAAAAGTAATTGAATTTAATAAATTAATCCAAATATATAAAATTCATGGAATTAGTTAAATTTATAATATTAGAAAATATATATTTTTTAAATTATGTATTTAATAATAAATGGGGACGCTACTGTTCTACTTGTTCCGGACAGTTGAGACTCTTGTGCGGTATTCACATTGAAAATTGATGCTTGTTTTCAACCAAACGAATTTATTTTCTTCCCCCATTTAAAATAAAAAATAAAAATTATTTTAACGTACTTAAATAACATCTACGTTGTGCGAAAAAAAATACGCTACCTACGTAATTTCATTCCCGCTGTAAATCTGTATCGGTTGGAAGACATTTCCACCTGGCAGTAAGCGCACCTTTACACAACCATGAATACATTATTTTGTACGTATGTAAAATGCGAAAAATATGTTTACGTCGTGTTTAACACCGCAAAATTTCTAGGGGAGAATTTTTCGGGAATATCATTAAAAAAAATCTGTCATATTTTTCATTTGAACATTAAAAAAAATGTTGTATTTGTAATTTTTGTGTACGGTGCCAGGGAACATTTCTCCCTCTTCCTGTGTTAATTGTGGTTAGAGGTACATAAATGTGAAGATAATCTTCTCTACCCAGTGAGCGGGCTGTCTATTGCTACTGGAGGGCTTTTATTTATTTTTATTTTAAAGAATTTTACACTGTGTTTTATGTGCTAGCGAACTTACTGATAGCAATCTTGTATTGACCACCTTTTAAGATATGAAAACCAATTAATAATATCTAATTTTAAATCAACTCAAATGCAAATCCATTATATTTTTATTAATCAAAACAAATAATAAAATCGAACAAAAATTGAAAAAAAAACTAACACACGTAAATTTCAGTACATGAAAAGGAATGTTTGTCCGTCTGTCTGTCTGTTCACGATGTTCTCGTAAATTACTTTATACATACATGTACCAGACGTAATCTGGCACACAAGCGAACTGCATGAGGCCGGCTGATCCCAATCTACGGAGCGAGGCTGGGAAGGGAGATAGCACTCCTACCGTTCCCTCTGCTAATGACAACGACTTTTGTCCAGTCCGAGGCAGTGGTCGGAATAAAAGAAGGCGAGTGGTTCAGAAGTCAGAGCGGGCGGTGTAGAGAGAAGTACTTGTCAGGCTGGCGGTCGAATGCTAACTGCCCGAAGTGGCCTTTGCAGGCCACTTAAGGGGTCCGCAACGTGCAGACCTACGTTGCCGTATGGATCCCTGACAAGTCTATCTCCCTCCCACTAGCCGTACCGCTCTAACGTTTTATTACACTCATTTTAAGCCTGAGCGGTCTGGGACAACAAGCTCGCTACAGACCGCCCGTTTATATTAACAAACAACAATAACATGAATAATCTATATATAACAAATATTCAAATGGCCGCGTCGGAACATTCGGGGAGACGGTGACGTCCGATATTACACATAAATAGCACAGCTTGTTCTTATTAGTGCCGGGAAGGTTTAGAGTTTGAATGAATTCCAATATGTAAAACTGTAGCTGTAACGTTTTAAAAGTAGTAAAAAAACATTGAACCCGCCGTGTTGTTTTGAGGTTAGCCCATAGATATACCACCCTGGTTAGCCACAGATTACATATTCAAAAGAAGAAGGTTTGTATGGGTAGAGTATTTTCAAAATGGAAAACACAAGTAGGTATCTTTGGAATGAAATAAATTTTTCAGATTAATGTATCTTTGTTTAGAAATAGTAATATTTGTCAAAAGGCATTACTTTCGTTGTCAATCAATTTTGGCACCCAAACCACAACCAATAATTAACAACTTCAGAAGTAAATGAAATATTATGGGAAATGAAACAATTACTCTGAAACATGCTAGAAACTTTAAATAAACTTAAACTTGAAAAGTTCTAGAAGAATGATATTAAACTTTCAAACGCTTTTAGGATATTCACGTTAATATAAAAATATTTTATTAGAGAATGACCAATGAGTTATACCCTTCTGGATTCAGCATAAACTGCAAAAGTTTCTGCTGAAGTTTAGTCATGGTTCAACTTTCTCTAGTACATTTTTGTGTGTTAACTTCACACGAAGGTAGAGTTTTGTTGTAATTCTTGGGCATAAACTATGTAACAATGTCTAGACATTTTGTTTGAAGAGTTTTATCCACTTTGTAATTTTATGACTGAGCTACTGGTTTCGACACATCCGTGTCGTTCACTAGCATTCATAAAACTAAGATTTTTCTCTTATATCTCCACTGGCTCAAATGTCCAGAAAGAATCCAGTTCAAGCTCTACTGGATGGTATTTAAGACACGTAACGGAATGGCTCCGGCTTACTTATCGGAACTGTGTATTCCTGAAAATACCAATTCACGGCAGTCCACCCTTAGGTCAGCAGCGTCTTCAGCTATCGGGAGGTTGAAGGAAACAAAGCGCACAAGTAAGTATCAGGACCTAAAGCCTGGAATGAACTGCCGCATGAGTTAAGAATAATCAAAAACTCGATAGAATTCAGAACTAAATTTAAAACTCATCTTTTCAGACAATCATATCCATAAATTGACGAAATTCACAGGTAAATTGCTTAGCTAGGCTAGCCGGTTAGTGCTTACCTAGTCACTTATAGAATAAGTAATTTAAAAAAATCACGCATCGGTGCACAAATGCGTTCACAGCCCGCAACACTGTAAATAACTAAATGTATAAAATAAACTTCTTACGTTTTTTTATGTTATTTTATAAATATTCTCCAGTCCTAAAATTTATAAATATATCTAATAAATACCAACCTTCTTGTGCCACCATCTTCTAATAAATATAACATCTTTTTAATTATTTTTTTAATTTTGAAACTGGCAATTCATGGTGGAATTCCATATTAAAATGATTTTTTTTTATTAAAAAGCCTTCGTAACTTTTTATTCAGATAAGAATTTTATTCATAGAGTCAGTAAATAAACGCAATGTAATCCGTCTTCCGGAGGGTAATAAACCAATAGGAAAGTAGTTTTTTAAAACATAAAAGTAAATAGTACCGTCATAAATAAAAATAATATTAGAAAACAGGAGAACTCCCTCCCGACATCGATGCTATATATACCAAAGATTTAATATTCATTGAGCCAGTCTGACGATGCCCGCGATAGGATAAAACCGGTCTGGTCGAAAATAAATAAGTGGAAAAAAGTTACAAAGGTTTTTCAATAAAAAAAAATCATTTTAAATGTAAGGAGAAATAAAATAAAATAGCAACTGAAAGGGAGAATAAAATAGCAACTGTAAAAATATCATCGCTAAGCTTAAATTTTCTAATAAAACTGTGTTCATCTGAAGCGACCTACCAGCTGCAGGTAAGTATGTTTCTGTATCTGTACATAATATGTAAAACTCTAGAAAGTAGTATTTGTACAGCGCCCTTGAAGTGATTTCCACAAAAAAGGCGCTATACAAATCATCAAAGTATTATTATTATTTTCATTAGCTCACATTCATCAGATGCAATATTTTCTCGTTTCATTCGCATTCTGGGGAAATTCTAAGTAATTAATTTTTTTTTCCAACCGAGGGGAATCGTTTTCCTTTTTTTAATATTCTATTGAACTCCCACTTTGATAGGCCACGAACCACGAACCCCCACTGGATGGAAGAGCCAGCATATCGCCAGGTTTTAAATTATGAATCAGAACATCTTCACGACTAGGGTCAGCCCGTAACTTTTGACATCCCTGCGGAACGTCTCCTCGGGGAAATGCAGTGAGATATGCGATAGGTAATGGGTCCCTTGAAAGTTCTAAGAGATATCTAGGTATCCTGACAATAATATATGCCCATCTCTCTATATCTTCTTCTTCTATTATATAAAATAGAATGTCCAGGGCGGGTGCGTGTTTGTTTTGTATACAAATCTACAGTTTTATTCCCAGTTTGATGAAATTTTGCACACTTGACTTTCGAAATAAGAGACTAGAATGTTGGTACTTCTTGATGAAATTTCGCACGTTTGATGTTAAAAATAAGGTGATATGACTGGATAAGAGTAGGGGTAGGGTAAGGGTAGAAGTAGCCGTAGTGGTAGGGTAAACATGTCACAACCTCAAAATTTAACTCCTAACCATTCATAACCCCGGGAAACACCGGGTACTCCAGCTAGTCTAGGATAAAATAAAGGGACTCCTTATACGAGTGGGATGCACAGTCAAGGTAGGCGTAGGGTGAATGCCAAGCTGCTGGCTTCAGCCGATGTTGGTTGGGAATACCTGCCATCAAATATCCAAATAACGGGTTCGTTTAGGCATATTCCAAGCCAATCACCGCCTATATAAAATTACCATATATTTTTAGACGGTACAAAAAAGCCAACGTAATTTAAAAAATATTATTGATAGAGGTACCGACAGATGGCACTGATTGCTGTATTTGTAATTTGTACAGAAAGGCACGGCCTTTTTCGACACGAACACAAACACAAACGACCTGTACCAATCGCAAGTGCCCCCCCCATTGTTGAATTTGGTATGCACCTCTGGTCAGTAGCTGGAAGGGGCGGTTTGATAGATTCCCCTATTTTTAAAACAGATTGCAATCTATCTCTTTTCTCTATCTCTTTCTATCGGTATTTCAATGGAAGATGCTCTAAAGAACATTGATCCCATTGATCCTCGTTGATCCCTTCGGCACCGGTGCATAGTCGGGAAACACGCCGAACGCGCGCTCGACATTTGTACACGGTTGACATTTGTCACATGAGAACGGATCGTTTTTACGACTAGTCCTCTAGTTAAACAGCTCGGCTGTGGAACGACTCGCCGGCCTCTGTGTTTCCTCCCTTCTACAGCATGGGTCTCTTCAAGACCCATGTTCACTCCTTCTTCTCAAAAAGACTCTCCACACAACATCCTCAAAGATAACAGACGACAGTTACATGTGTGGAGTGAATGTTAAAAAAAATATATAAAACGAGTCTTCCCATGAATGCGCATTGCGCACAAACGTAATTTTTTGTGTGGGATACATTCAGCATTTGAAGATGATATGCGCGTTATTTTGAATACTCAGTTCCAGATTTTGATACGTACAGTAGGGCAATCGGTTTCTACGCGCGCGGCGCTACGATTCTTGACAGGAGCTTCACGCGTATTTATTAGCATTCAAATTATTTATGTTTATATGCGAGTAAGGTGGTGCGTATAAGTGCTTATACTGGATTGGATAACTACTTGTATAGTAATTCATGATACATTCTTTTACTGGATTGGATAACTACTTATATAGTAATTCATGATACGTTCTTTTACTGGATTGGATAACTACTTGTATAGTAATTCATGATACATTCTTTTACTGGATTGGATAACTACTTGTATAGTAATTCATGATACATTCTTTTACTGGATTGGATAACTACTTGTGTAGTAATTCATGATACATTCTTTTACTGGATTGGATAACTACTTGTGTAGTAATTCATGATACATTCTTTTACTGGATTGGATAACTACTTGTATAGTAATTCATGACACATTCTTTTACTGGATATGTGATTTCTTTAAGTATGTTTTATGGTCGTTTATTACGAACCTTCATCGATTCGGCTACTAAAGTTTTTGATAAAGATACGAGGTGTGTTCAAAAGAAAAGGTGAATTTCGAATTTTTTCGAAAAGTGTTTATTTATTCATCAATATCCATTTTCTCCCCTTCAAAGTAATCCCGCTCAGATATAATGCACTTATGCCAGCGCTTCTTCCAATCCTCGAAGCACTTCTGGAATGCGCTTTTCGGTATGGCCATCAGCTCGTTCTTCGATTCTTCTTTACGACTTTATTTCGACTTTATCTCATCAATTGTGGCAAAACACATTCCTTTCATTGGTCTCTTCAGTTTCGGGAATAGGAAAAAGCCGCAGGGAGCCAAATCTGGTAAATACTGTGGTTGAGGCATGATTACGGTGTTGTTTTTGGCCAAATAATCACGAACAAGCATTGATGTGTGAGCTGGTGCATTATCGTGATGCAAAATCCATGATTTGTTTTTCCACAATTCTGATCGTTTGAGCCGTATTGCTTCACGCAAACGTTGCATAACTTCCTTGTAGTATTCCTTATTAACCGTACGACCTGTTTGCAAGAACTCATGATGCACCACGCCATTGTAATCGAAGAAAAAAGTGAGTCGTTGTCGTCATTCAACAACTCCTGAGCGATACTAATCCGACGTTGCTTTTGCTCAAAATTTAGCAATTTCGGAACAAACTTAGCTGCCACACGTTTCATGCCAAAACATCCGAGAAAATTGCATGGCATGAGCCGATTGATATGTCAACATCCTCTGCAACTTCCCTAATAGTGATTCGACGATTTTCCTAAACCATATTCTGCACTGTTTCGATGTTTTCTTCGTTTGTTGACGTGGTTGCAACTCCAGGACGTCATTAACATCTTCTCGGCCTTCTGTAAGGCGCTTGTACCACTTATAAACACTTTTTTGAGACAAAGTAGACTCGCCGAATGCCACAGTCAACATTTTAAGTGCGTTGGAGCACTTTATTCCATTTTTAACGCAAAATTTTATACATATTCTTTGATCTATTTTTTTTCAAAAGTATAAAAACAAAGAACACAAAAAACGTGTTCTTTCCAGTTGTCAAAAACAAACCACTAATCCAAAATGGCTTATAATACTAACATATGAAAAACATATGTGTACCAACATAACCGCGAAAATTCAAAATTCACCCTTTCTTTTGAACACACCTCGTATACAGCAGACTAGTTATTGCATTCGTTGAAAACTATTAACTTTAATTTGTTCATAAAATTCTGTTCAAAAAAATTAACGCTTAACTTTGGTATTGGCCTTATAACTATTACCATCTCATGGGTTGATTTAATTGACTGAATTTATATTACATTATTTGTGCTCTTTGGGAAAAGATCTTAACTGGATTAAAAACCCTAACCAAGGAAAGGAAAAGGGACAAACATTTGGTTATAAACAATTTACTAAAGTTACTTTTGTACTTACTGAATAAAATATATTTAATATGTTATTAACTATGTATTTGCAGCGCCCTCTTCGGGCTGCATCCCTGAGTCTCGTCGTCGGCTAACCGGTACCTATCAAACACATATACTTAATAGTTTACTCTATAATATTTGTTTTTCTCATCTCTTCATAAGTACGTTCATAAGATTTTTTCTGTACTATTCTTCACACCTCTTTATATTAAATTATTATATTCAATTTTATTTTGTTTTACCTTATTGAAGTTTGTAAACCTCATTGTAATATTTAATCATTGAAGAAGATAATATTAACACATCCCAAATGAACCACAAAACCGAAAAAACAACAGAAATTAAAAAGATTTCAGTCGCATATTATCTTCTTCAATGATTAAATATTACAATGAGGTTTACAAACTTCAATAAGTTATAAAAAAATAAATTTGAATATTTCTTTCCAGACATGTAAAATAAGTCAATAGATGTCTCATATGAATAAAAATCGGGTAGGTATATCCGAGACTTTATTCCGATTGCAATTGAGTTCGGGATGAAACTTTTCAATCATCATAAGGATAGCAGCCAATAATATGGGATTTATAAAAATGGAGGATAATATTAACAAATCTTGAACTTGGAGTATGATATCGGTGTAAATGACGTAAATTGAACTGGTCTCATTAGCTAAATTGATTAAGCGGTTACCCCGGTTAGGTAGAGGTCCTGGGTTCGAGTCCCAGATGCGACTGAAATCTTTTTAATTTCTGTTGTTTTTTCGGTTTCATGGTTCATTTGGAATGTGTTAATATTATCTTCTTCAATGATTGAATTATAATACTTTTTCGTTGATATATTATATTACCATACTAATAATAATAATAATAACAAGAGTTAATTTCTATAGCGCAGTTTTATGAAGGTTCACCTCAAGTGCGCTTTACACTAACTAACCTAACCTAATATAATTGTAAAATAACAGATATACTACATAGTATATCTGTTATTATAATATATATACAATACGCAAATTAATACTATGACATACAATATTCATGAGCAGGTATTATAAAATAACAATTTAGAAACTATGGGTCTAAATAATCAAATATATAGTAGGTACAAATAACAAGAGAAAATTATATGACATTATATACATGGTTTTTCACTGAATACTAATGGAATTAAATAACAAGGAGAGAAAACCGCAACTAAATAAGCTATGGAGGATTAAAAGAAAAAGAAAAAAGAAAAATAGAAAGAAAAAGAAAAAGAAAAAGAAAAAGAAAAAGAAAAAGAAAAAGAAAAAGAAAAAGAAAAAGAAAAAGAAAAAGAAAAAGAAAAAGAAAAAGAAAAAGAAAAAGAAAAAGAAAAAGAAAAAGAAAAGGAAAAAGTAAAAGAAAAATAAAAAGAAAAAGAAAAAGAAAAAGAAAAAAAAAAGAAGAAAAAGAAAAAAAAAAAGAAAAAGAAAAAGAAAGAAAAAAATGTCCTGAAATTATGTTTCTACGTACATGAATTTATGTTTTATGTCGGATAGGATTTTTTGAATAATTTTGTTTTCAATACCCGTTTGAACTCTGCTAAATTCTGAATGTTAGCAATATTTGGGGGAAGCTTATTCCAGATGACCGGGCCCGATATACAAAAGCGCGATCATAGTACACGGGTTTATTTGACCGAGAGGGTTCAACTAATCGGTTAGCAGCATTCAAATCTGCGGACCTCAAAGAAAGCTGTCTATCACCTGGGTTTTGTCGGACACAGAGTTCAGATATATAGGCTGGTGCCTTTCCGTGGAGTGCTTTGAAGGTTGTTAAGCAAATTTTGAATTCTATTCTTTCAGGGCATCGAAGCCAATGAAGGCGATCCCTTAGAAGTGGAGTTATGTGACAATATTTAGGCTCACTATATATAATTCTCGCCGCAGCATTGAAGACAGACTGGATCCTATTGAGTTGTTTCTGGGGGAGACCAGCATATGCACTATTACAGTAGTCCATACGTGAGACAACAAAAGAATTTATTAGTGTTTTAGCTGCATCAGAGGGAAGGCATCTACTGATTGATTTTATCTGTCTAAGATGGAAAAAGCCAGAACTTACCGCCTTTGAGATTTGCGACTCAAGAGATAGACAACTGTCGATAGTGAAACCAAGAAATTTAATTTCTTTGGAAGGAATGATATCAGTGCCCTGAATTTGAATCGGACTAAAATCAAGAAGGCCCTGCCTTCCGGGAGAAGATATCCAAATGAACTCTGTTTTGGTAGGGTTAAGTTTAAGTTTATTAACAGACATCCAACTTGATACTGTGTCAATAAAGTCAACAACCTCATTTTTTAAGATGTGTTTTTCATCCGGAGAACAAAACTTGAAAATTATACGATCATCCGTCACTATGTCAATAATAGCTTTTTTCCCTTCAATTTTTGTATAATGGCACTTAATATGAACTAAACTTGTCAATTTGACTGTCCTAAGACGAAAAAAATTTGTTCCTAGTTGGCAGTCGCTGCTTGCTTACATATTATTGTTAAATATTGTTAATGTTTCAAATAAATTAATTAATTACTTACCTACTTTCATCACTTATTGTTAATTTTTGTTTATGTTTGTATTTTTTTTATTCTTGCATTATTATTGTGTATACTTGTCATTATTTTAGTATACTGCGAATCCTGATGATTAAAGCTACGCTTTTCAAACATGTTGATATTTATTTATTAAAAACCGTCTGTGTGAACTAAATGAATGTTATTAATTTACCAATTATTATTAATTACATAGTATATATTACAGCACACCGAACTGATACCACATCTCTAGCTCTAGTCACTATAGTCTAACTCGGGCTGAACCTAATATATTGGTAACAAGTAGACGTATTATATTGAGAAAGATATTGGCCCCTCACTATTTAAATGCCGCAGCACCTTAGGCGTTATTTTCATGTACTTAAGTTTATTTATTTTTAATATTTTATCTGTCATGTATCATTCACCTTACAATCATTTTATTTTTATAAACTTTTCTACCCACTTCGCATATTTATTTAAAATATTGTATGTATACTTTTTATGGAATGTGTGGGACTGACCTAACACACATACCGGAATTATTATTATAATACCGCGAGATATTTGATATATTGACACTGCCTCCTTAGATATTAGCGTTCTAACCGTTCCAAGTGTGATAGTGTAGTGAGAGTGAGGGTGAGGGTGATTCCGAGTAGAAGTGAGTGGATCGCGAACGAGTCGGATCGGTGATCCGGATCTCCATACGAATTAAACGATCCGGATCGCAATGAACGACCTTTATGGAACGCGGACCTACACGGCTCGCGGATCGTCGCGGATCGCAGATCTTTGCGAACGATCCGGTGAGCCGCGGTCCGTGTGATCTTGTTGAATCAACGGGTCTTACGGCTCGCAGATCACTGCTGATCCGGGTTGATCGTTCGATAACAGATACATGAAATTTATTATACGTCATAATATAGGGATTTGTAATTCTAACACTTCAGTCTTGGCGTCAGCGCTCGGGCTACATTGTATTGTTTATTCTAACAATAACAAGGTTGAGCTTTTAACAATAACACCAATTAAAGTATTATGTTCATTATTTATTTTGAGCTATCTTAATAATAGTTGAAAAATTGTTTTAGTATTTAGTAATTACATGGGTATAATTATGTTTGTTGTTTGTTGAAGGTATAACACACGATGTTCAACGATTATTTTCCCATCGGTTTTTTTCACAACACATTTAAAAAAAAATTTGGATATGATTATTTATGGCACAATTAATAATTGTTATTTTAGTTTGTTTATTGTTCCATATAGTTAAAACGTCACAACGATTAGATTTTTAATGAATAACAAAAACAACAATAAATTAACAAAAACACTTTTTTATAGATTATAATTTAAAAACAAAACATCGGATAATTTTGATGATGTCATGTTCGGCCTTTTTTGGGTAAGCGTTTGATCGAAAGGGCATCCCAATAATATTCTCTTTTCCTTTTCCCTTTTCCAGGCCTGAAATATTTAAAAAGATTTATAAAGGCCGAGGGAGCGGGGGAAAGGCATGGTGCGGGGGGACGCGACCGTTCAATCGAGCCGGATCATTACAGAGAGCTGATTTAGTGATCCGGCTCGCTGGACCGAGCCGCTTGGCCCACTGCAAAAGCCTAGCTCAGCTTTATAGTTAATAGTTAGTCTTCCTTAAGGAGCCCAGTTACGGGCTATCAAAAATTGCCGTAGCGGACGGTATTTCACGTCCACATGGCGGGGTATTGGTAAAAGTTTTCAACTAGCAATAATCGCACCTCGGATAAACCTCATTGGTTACGATATCGCCACTGCGCAAAGTTAACCACAATATCGCTTTCTTAATCTTATATGCACAGGTAGGAATTATCTGTATGCGAACTGCGCGCGGAAGTATTTCCATCTAGTGACGACTTATGAAACTATTTACTTGAAAATGGCGGAGTTACTTGTTACAATGAGTGACTTCGAATAACGTTATACATACTTTGTAGTTTCACAAGATTATACATAAGAACAAACATATATAAATATTAAAGATCGGTTAGATCAGTGGTCCCTAACCTTATTGTCACCGCGGATCGGTCAACGTTTGATCATTTTACCGCGGCCCGCCGATGGGGGGGGGGGCACATTGAACGTTTATATTTTAGATTGTTTTGATTTAATAATTTTAATTGAATCGTGTACATGCCTTCAAAATAAAGTACAGTTACAACGAAAAATGAATATAAAGAGATTTAACTTGCTAGAACCCTGAGCTTGTTTCTTTGCAACGAGTTGTTTCTATTTGAGGGTAATAGAAGATACTGAGCGTCGGATTGTCACCCAGGCTTCGTGGGTTCAATCCTCTGCGTAGTTATAAGTCCTCCGCCATCATTCAATCAACATTCTCCGCTGATAATGATATTAGTAGGATGAATTCAAACATTATCATATTATTCGTTACCTGGAAATTTTGGTATTTCTTTTACAAATAAGAAGTATATTTTTATGAAGAATATCTCCAAAGAAACAACATCTATTTTTCGTTGTTCAAAATATTGAAATAATTGTTTATGCGTTTTATCAAGAGAATTACCACAGAAAGGCCAAAAATCAAATTGCAATATTCGCCTCAATCGACGTCGTCATAAACAGGCATTTTCGCCGAACTTGTAAATGTAAATGTTTTAAAATTATTCATGGTAACGGAATGGAATATTATTATGCCCGAGTTCATGATACAAATACATATATTGTATTAATCTCAGATCATAATTCTATGACCAGAGGAATTAATTTATTTTTATCTTAACTCAATAACAGAATAAGGAATCTGTTCACTTGATTTTTTCCAAGCGGTTTTCTATATACGCACCGCGGAAACATCACAGGTTGAGGAAATTAATTATGGCAACATTTCTATGCATAATTTCCCGAAAAAAAATAAGACAAATAAAAATACGTGTAAGTAGACCATTTTATCGAAGCGTCTAGTTAATTATGTATTGTTGTTCATTATGTTTTGTTTTTAAATAACGTATTTTCTCCAAAAACTTTTGATAGTGTATGTGCAACTTATTTATAAAGGTATCACTTGAATATAAATGTACATATATAATTAGGATACAAAATATTTATTATTTTGTCTCCTTACATACAATATACTAACAAAAAATTAGAAATATATAACTTTTTGCAAGGTGACCCCACTCTGTGAAGACCAGTAAGGAACTCCAGTCCAATTTTTTTTTTTATCAATAATAACGTTCAAACTTAAATAAAATACCAGTGTATTTCTTTTTTTATAAAATTACTTTTCTCAGTTAAATAATTTTCATCAAATTTTCAAACGCCGCCAAAACGTTCTAGATCTATTGCTGATTGGTTTTGAGGTTAAAATGTCAAATTTCAATATAAGGATGAGCTTTAGTGTATATAATTTTATATTCTATTCATAGTAGACCATAACTAAACATAAGTAATAACATTATGTACCTTTTTAGAAACGTTAACTAGGAGAATAGTAATAGTTTTGAGCATTGACATTATCAAATTATCGATATTGCCGATTGGTTTAACATGAATACTCTAATTTCTATTATTAATAATAGTTTGTTTTACACTGAACAACAATTATAGAGCTTAAAATCAACCAAAGTTAAGTTTATACTTCACCAAATTTTAAAAAATACATATTTAAAATACAAAACAAAATCGAAAAATAAAAATGTCCATATTAATCCAAAAACAGAATACATATATGACGTCAAATGTTCCAAATACAGTGGTACCAATATGACAAGGTGTTTTTTTATGAAATGATTACTTATTTACTTTTAAATAAAGATTTATAAATTCAACGTATAATTATGTATAATTAAATTAACATATTCAGAATCCGCATTTGCTGATTCATATGAATATATATTTTTAGGTCATAATATTTTTCACTGTTGTTCCTTATTGACTGGGCTATTAGCAGTTTTAGATAAATCGACCTCCTTCCTCCTGCAAATTATGTCTCCAAGATGGAGGATCTTTCCTCAAAAAGATGACAGGTTCTGACTATAATGTTTTCCCTCATAGCTGTGGAGACCAAATTTTTTTTAAGTTGAGGGGTAGGAACTATTGAAAAACATCGCTTTGTTGGTACCACTTCATGGAATTTATTTTTCATTTTCTTCAGTTGGCAATTAGTAAACAAAGCATTCCAACGCGTGACATTTGTCTATTGTATTGACATTCTATATCGTAAACAAAACTTCACCAAACAAACTAATAACACGGTTGATACATTATTTTACATTAATATAACCACAAAATGTCGCAAGACGAGGATATTGAACTGAAAGAACTGGTGACAGAAGCTTTAGAAAAAAACGGAGTTCTAGCCAAAATCAGAGCTCAACTTCGGGCCAACATTTTCATGACACTAGAGAACGAAAACGACCAGAAACATCAAAATTCAAGACTCAAAGACGTCCTTTCAACTCGTGATGGCTTACTGACCCTTCTTCTAGTGCAGGAATTGGTTGAATTTTGTAATTTGGCGCAGACATCCTCTGTATTCAAGGCTGAAACTGGACATGGTAAAATTTATTCTTACGAAGGACGACAAAATCTTTTGGAAGGCTTAAAAATGTCCAGCAGTGTTAATAAAGAAGTTCCAGTGTTGGTTCATCTGATTCAAATGGTGTTTAAAGTGATTAGAAATAATGATAAGCCGTGCAGAAACTCGGGCAGTGCTGCAAATGTTATAATAGATGACTCAAATGAAAGATCTTTCAATGAAAGTGAAGGTAGTCCAAATCCAGGTATTGAAAATAACACATTCCTCGTCAATAGTGGAAAATCTGATCATTATGATCTGTCTTTTGATTCGGAAAGCTCTGTTCATGATGATAAGAATGCTCCGTTGAATATGAATAATACGGCAGAATCTAACAATTCGTTATCCACAGAAATAGCGGGGAAGATATCTTCCAAGGATTCAATGGAAAGCGATAATGTAGACTCCGAGGAATCGTCGATTAAACCTGATACTCCTGATCTATCACAAAATGCAGCCAACGATTCTTTAGAAGAACAGATTTCTAAGTCTGACGGCAGCCAAAAGTCTAATATGAACTCGTACAGCAAATATTTAAGCGATAAACATAAATCTAATAAAATCAAACCGAATGCAAACGATGACGCCGCACCCGTTGACAATATAATGAAGCATTTCATCAATAGCAAGCTCGGGGACAGTGGTGGGAAGTCCGATCAGAGCATTTCGGAAGAGATATTGAAAGCGTACAGCGACAGCGTGACGTGGTCGGATGACTCTCCGAGAACGGAGTCAAATGTGTCGCCCCCTCCGAAAAATATCCTCGACGATACGCTGCAAGAAAGCCCGGCCACAAAACATCGAGTCAACAATCAAATAAACAATCTAAAACAGCAGAGTTTGTCGTCAAAAGATGCTACAACCAACATAACGTCAAAGAAAGTCAACGATTCGGTCATCACCTCAGATCTCGCCAAAGACTCTGTTAAATCTGACAATATTACAAGTGTTAAAAATGATAAAAATAGTATATTAGATAGGGAAAATCCTCCTAAAGCAAATTGGACCCCCTTAGCGGACTTGCCAACATTGGTTGTCACCAAAAACACGAAGATTTTGCCGTGCTATAATGTGAGTAAGACTAGTTCGGAGTCTGAGCCAATTTTAATTCCCGAAAAAGTTGAAATTGCCCCGAAAAAATCCAGCGTGATCGTCGAGAATGTTAAACGTCGGTCCGATAGTTGAGTCTTAATAAATTATTTTAATCTTGATCGTGTAATTTATATTTGTGATGAAATGAACCCTGACAGAAGTGTGTTTTGGGCTTGTCCGTGTCCCCGAAGTAAACTTATTACTACTCTTACTCCTATGCCAAAAGGGTAATCTTTATTAAAATATAAATTAGATAATATATTAAATATCACTTTCTTGCCATTTAATATTGAATAAATCCTCATACAATCATTTATAAATAATGAAAAACTCGTTGATTCTGTTTTAAAAATAGTCTTAAATTACATTTCGCAGTACAATAAAGCTAAAGTTAAATTGGCAATTAATTAAGGATGAAAGTAGAGACTGAAAGCTGTAGAAATGAGATCCCCGAGTGCTAAAATCATGTTTCAAGACTCGTCTTCATTGTTGGAACTCATCCAGTTCAAGATTCGTTGCTGTAGACTCGTAAGCAATGAATTGCTTTTCCTCAATCAACACTATTAATTATGGGTACCATTCTCCACTGACCGGAATGTCGAGACTTGTTAACTCAAGCCAGGGCCTTGAAATTTTTGCTAGCAGTCTATATAATTTTTGTCAGGCTTTATGAAAATAAACGAAGAATATCATTTAATATGTCTAACATCATGGTTAACATCAAGTTTTCGTAGTTAAAATAATTTTCAAGGTTTCAATTTTTCAAAGCCCGCCAAAACGCTCCAAATCTATGGCCGATCGATTTTAATCACTTTTGAAGTGTGATGTTAGAATGTCAAATGTCAAAACACGGATGAGCTTTACCGTACATATACTCGTTTTTTTTTTATTTATATTGAACAACAATTAATTATACAGCTTAAAGTCACCGAAATTTTCAAGTTAATATTTCGTCAAAACTAAAAAAAACACATATTTAGAATACAAAACAAAATAGATAAATATCATTTTATAACACTAATACAAAAACAGAATGACCTCAGATGTTCTAAATGCAATGGTACCAATATAACAGGGTGTGTTGATGAGATGATTTTTTATTCACTTTTTAAAAATGATTTATAAATTCTACGTACGAGTATAATAATACTATATGAATATAATTTTTTAAAGCCTTTATTTTTTCACTGGGGTTCCTTATTGAACAGTGGTCTGTTAATATAAAAATATATAAATTGTCGAGATCCGGAAACACTGCAATGTTGATTGATGTAAACATAATGAATGAGAAAGGGACCCTTAAATGGTTTGAACACATAGAGCTTATGAACGAAGTAAGGAGAATAATACATGACGTGAATGTGAATGTCAGAATATGTATTTTTTAATTAGATTTCCATGTTGTTAGGTAAAATGAGTTTTATAGCAGTTTTTGTCTTGTAGTTTGTTTATACAGTACATTTTATTACAAATGATAAGGTTGATGTATTAAAATATACATTGTTAAAGTGCCTGTTCCATATATGTCCATACAATATCTTATTCATTTTGTCGGGGGTGAGAATGCTTCTTTACTATTAATTTATTTGTGACTAAAATTAATGAAAAGAATGAAAGTGTGTGGAGAAGTAAGAGAAGTTGTGAAGTCGAGAATTGTAATCGACTCTGAATAAAAGTTTAAAGGAAAAATAAGTGTAGCTAAGCAATTTATATATTAACAGTAATATGTTAAAAGCCTCACTCTAAGAAAATTTAATAAATTTGGTTTGTATGTTTGTAAAGAATCATGAAAAATGTCTACGTCTATTAATTTTTCGTAGTGGGTATGTGTTGTGATCGTGTGAGTAATTGGTGAGTTCTTTGCTGCATTAGTGTCGATAGCTTCTACATGAAGAAGTAGTGCGCCTGGTACGCCTCGTTGGAACATTTAAACCGATGAGGGATAGAAGTTCGGAACTATCAATTTTATTATTTAGCAGGTTATGTAGAAAAAATGGATCTGACAAAGTATGTCTTTTTTTTAAAGTTAACATATTATTTGTAGTTTTGTTGTATTTGCGGAGCAAATGTTTCAAAAATTTATACTTTCTACTAGTTACACGAACTACGGGTAACCAAGTATGTTTTAATAAGTCAATTTGTTAAATATTTTATTATGTTATAGTAGTCTGAAGATGCCCGTGATAGGGTGAAACCCGTCCGGTCGAAAATGAACAGGCGGAAGATAGTTGTTCTTTTTTACAATATATAACACCGTATTTTGGAATAAAACTTACTATGTGTCGTGGTTTTTTCTCTCGCGAACAATTTGTTTTATCTCACATTCACCGCATTGCATGCCGAACGACCGTTTAACTTAATTGCATTCATTGATTTTAATAATATTGACTGCTTATTCCTATCTATTTTTCATGTATAATTAAGTAAAAATACATTTAGACTGACTTATATTGTAATGCCGTCCCAATTTAGGAATAGTGTAATATGTCTGTCCCTGGAAGTATCGAGGATCGGTCAATTAGCCCATTTGGCCGAACCCTTCAGTTCCCACTGCAGCTATGCGGGTTTATAGGTCTATTCACATCAACCAGCACCGCACAGAGCAGAACTGCACAGTACAGTACAGACACGGCATAGACGCGAGTACAGCTGTCAACTGAGCATTAGCGACCGCCACAACATGTTCGTGGTTTTTATAATTCTATTCTCAAAATTATTATATAAATTGCCTGAACAATTCAATCAATTTATCTTTATCCATCTTCTCGGTTTTTGCAAAATATCTGCATCTAATGACGCCAACTGACGACGATGGCGATGCTAACAGTATGTGTTCATACTAACTGCTCAGGCGCGGCCGCCAGCAACGTCGAAATATTCTTGCTGACAATCTCGGCCGGTGCTTGCTCGTGCATGTGCGGATATGTTACACTTTAATATGAATGTGTTCCTAGATAATGTAGTTAACTAATGTTGTTGTGTCTATACCGTACTGCTCTACACTGCGCGGTGCTGGTAGATGTGAATGGACCGTAATCCTCCGCTAGCCCAGAAAGTCCTCCATCATTGCGCTAGCAATATTTTCCTGGTAAGGAGAATTAAAATATTGTCAGGTATACGCTATTCGTAACCCAAGAATGTTTGTCTTATTGTTTTAAATAAATAAAAAAATTGTCAACATTGAAATTAATCTAAAGATTTGGAAATTGTGTTCCATCACTGATGTCAGAATTAATAGACCTGTCCTAAGTACGGCTTCAGCGGCGCTAGGCAAAGGTCAGGTGACGTCCATTTTGGCACCAGCTTTGGTTCACTGCCGTCCACAACTAAATATTCGGTTTTTGTAAACAAGCCAAACCTTTTTACTTTGGTTGCTGTTTTACTTAAATTGGCGGTACACCTAGCTCGTCCCCCCCTCCCTCTTATATTGATTTCATCCCCTTGGGTATAAGGGCAGCTCTATTTATTATTTGCTCTGTGTATTTCATTGTCACCTTGTAATTTGTATAATTTTTTTATTATAGTAGTTTACTGTTAGTTTGTTTTTACAGTAAACTGTGTTTTTTTGTGCATTGTACTTAATTAATTATTAGAATATTTATTTCTCATTTTTTCGTTGTTTTTGTGAAATACATTATTCAGTTTTAAAAAAAAATAATTAATGTTTTTTTTTTACCCTTTTTACTTTGATTTCGATTAGATTTTTTTCTTTTTATATTAACTCCACACTTGAGGGAAACCATTTCCCTATGTCATCTTTGGAGATGCTGTGTGGAGGGTCTTTTTGAGGAAAGGAAGAAGTGAACCCGGGTCTTGAGGAGACCTATGTTGTAGGAAGGAGGAAACAGAAACACAGAGACCGTTGGATCATTCCACTGTTGTTCCATTGTTGAACACAAAGACGATTCGTGGAAACTATCCATTCTTTAACACATGTCGACTGTGCATAAATGTTGGGCACGCTTTTGGCGTGTTTCCCGGCTGTGCACCGGTGTCGAGGGGATCAACCGTGCTAGTTAGGTAAAAGTTTTTTATGCTTTGTGTCAATCACGAATAGAGTATGGGATAACTGGTTGGGGATCTGCCTTGGCCACTCACACAGAACGGCTCAACATACCCCGAAAATAAGTAATTAAGAGAATTCTGAAAGTTCCGGTCAGCTTTAAATTTTTCAATATAAAAAAATCAAAAAATGTCTTATTTAAACTATTTTAAATACATCTGAATACTCCACTGCCGAACATAAATACTCAACCAGGCAATAAATCAAAATATTCTCCACTGCCGAACATAAATACTCAATAAGTCCAAATATACTCCACTGCCGAACATAAATACTCAACAAGGCAATAAGTCCAAATATACTCCACTGCCGAACATAAATACTCAACCATGCAATAAGTCCAAATATACTGGTTATTCCCAAATTTAATACATCTTTTGGACAGAGGAATATTCAATTTCATGCTGCAAAACTATATAATGCCTTACCAAAACAATAAAAAAATTACAGAAATGAATATCTTTAAAAATAAAGTCAAAACATGGCTGAGAGAATTGAGTGATTATGAACTTGGAAACTATATAAACACAATTTAAGATAAATGCATATTTAGTAAAAAAAAGTGCATAACAGGAAACCCTAGTGAGAAGGACTGTGAATACTGTGACATTGTTATTCCAACACATTCCTTATATTTCACTTGCATAGAGTATGTCTAATTTGTAAGGCAGTCGGGTCGTATGGAGAATAAATATTATTTCCACAAACGATCCCGACTCCCTGTGAATGTATACCGCGCGGTCTGTGGTAAACATGTTCTCATCGACCGCTTAGATTATGAATGACTTGATTAAAACGTCAGCTGTACGTCAGTGCGAGAGGAAGGGTGCTTATCGGACATGCACAGAACATGGTAGCTCTGCGAGTCCCGAACCTGCAAGTCTCGTTGGCCACCTTAAGTAGCCTGCGAAAACCAGTTTTAGTCAGTTAGTCAGCAACCGCCCGCTTGACGAGGCACTCCATTTCCTCAACTGCTCTACCCGCTATGACTTCTGCTCTTCACGCCTTCTTTCTTTCTGACCACAGCTTACCCTGGCCCCCATCGGACTACTGCCTCTCACTGGATCCAGAGCAAGCATCCTCACACGGACACGGACCCGAGCTCTACTAATAATTCTGCATGAATTGAGTTTTTGTGTAGAATTACATTGCAAAGTATAAAAGTCATTAATGAGGCTTGTCGTTAGTATCTTTTCCCCCTTTGCAGGGGATCGACACAGGTTGTGCTTTCTCCCCTCCCAGCCCTCTCCGTAGATCGGGATCAGCTGCCCACTACAGTTCGCCTGTGTGCCATTACATCTGGTAGAGTGACTTTATACTTGTGTTATAATAATCTGCATTAGACTTACAAACTCTCTATATAATATGCTTTATACTTAAAATTTATTACTAAAGTCACACACATGTACAACCTTTACATAGAAACTAATAAATAAATAAAAGTTCCTGGTAACATCTTCCATTGGAATACCGCTAGAGCAAGGAAAGCATTCTCGTGCTTCAAAGACTGCAGTCAGTTAGTTAAGATAAAGTAATCTATGAAACGGATCGCCCATTTCTGCAGTCAAGTGTTTTTTCAGGATTTGGCTACCAAATTCAGCAATGGAGCGCACTTTCGATCTGTAAAGCATTCAAACTACGAGAATAATTACGATTGCAACCACATTTTTTGTGCTAAATGCCTATATATGGATTTGAAATATATATCAAGTTCGATTTCATTGTTAATGATAAAATTAAATCCAATCAATTTTAAGTGGCGTTATTGCCAATTTCAATTGTAAACTGTATTGACTATGAAAGGAATTAGAAGAATACGTAACATGCAAGTAGATGAGAGAAATAATCAGAAACGCCTCAAGAATGAACCAAACGCTTGAGTAGTCAAGTCAAGCGACTCGGAAGACTTTAAAGCAGAGAAATGGAGGGTTACCTCGAAAGAGTAAGGAGTAAGGATAACCTCGTTGAATTTAATGTTTCAAAGACCCAATCATATCTGATTACGTCTAAAAGAGATCGAAATGACAATCTAGTCTCCTTTAATGGAAGCAATCTTCCCAACAAGCTCCCCATTGATATGCTCGGTGCAACCCTACGTGACCAGCTCAGGTATAGGGGCTCCATCGAAGCCAAAGTAAAGTTGGCCTCTCAGAAGTTGGGCGTATTGTACAGAGCGCGCAGATAGTACACACCCGCTGACCCTGTACAAATCGCAAGTGCGCCCCACTGTAGAATTTGGCAGCCACCTCTAGTCGGGAGTCCCAAATTATCTGAAAACAATCCTTGACTCTGTGCTGAAATGGGCGGTCCGTTTGATAGATTCACCTATCTTAACAAATGAATTGCAATCTTTGGAGCAACGACGTATGGTGGGAATGCTGTCCTTGTTTTACCGGTATTTTAATGGAAGATGCTCTGAGGAACTACGCCCAACATTTGTACACGGTTGACATTTGTCACATGAGAATGGGTTGTGTTCAACAGCTCGGCTGTGGAATGATTTGCCGGCCTCTGTGTTTCCTCCCTCCTACAACATAGGTCTCAAGATCCAGGTTCACTCCTTCCTATCCTCTAAAAGACCCTCCACACAGGATCCCCAAAGACAAGAGAATAAGATGTGTGAATGTAGTTGAAGCAGAGAGAGTGTGCCAGAAGCGAGGATAATGTTGGGTGGTATCGAATCCTCTCTCCAAATAACAACTAATAATAATAACTGTAACATCATTTTTATTCAATTTATAATCATAACAATCAATAATAATAAAATACTGTAAATTTAACTAGTACAACACATTGTGGGCGGACCAATTGTTTTATTTGAAATTAATATAGACCAAACTTCTAGGGATTGTCCGTTCGGTGCCTGCAACACACTTGTTATCTCTTGTAATGGGTGTCGGAAATGTAATCATTATTTTTTTTTAAATAAAATTTGAAGTAAATCCAATTAAATAATGTTATTATGAAGTTCTGGAAGCGTTTTCGTTTTTAATTATTGTGACAGCTGTTTCGGTGTTCAAAGCCATTTTCAAATTGTAGTTAGGCCACATTGAAAAGACTAGCTTATACGATTTTATTTACTCCCACATAATTTTAATTTGGAAGGTGCTTAATATGATTTATCACCGATAAAACCGAATTTATTTTGAAAATAATTATGAAAATTAAAAATTCTCTATTCTGTGAGGTACTTACAGATAAAAGCTGTCATCCACAAGAAGTGTGTTCTTAATTACACATTTTTTATTTTAACATCAGATATATTGTACGTCAAAACGATGATAAAAAAGTTTACTATGCCAGTCCCGCCTCGAATATGGTATACTCGTACTAGGATGTGGATCGGCAACTACTAACCATATGAAACAATTTTCTAAAACCCAAAAGGGTATCATAAAGACCATTTTAAAAGTCCCCAGAAGAACGCAAACAAAAGAAATTTTAAAATCTTTTGCAGTACCTAACATCCAAATATCTATGCTAAGACGAAGAAAATTAATTTTCACCACACAAGAGCTAACCAAAATGACATTATGAATATTCCTAAATTTAAAACTGCTTTTGGACAAAGGAATTATAAATATCTCTGCACTAAGATATATAATTAAGTTTTACCGGCCATAAAAAAAAAAAAAAACCAAAAAGGCAAATGATTTCAAAAATCAGATCAAAACCTGACTTAAAGAAATCAAAGATGAGTTATCCAGCATCTTGAAAAGAACCTCGTAGGAACCTAAAAACAGTTTAATCAGTTTTTAAATAAAAACCCAGTCTGACTCAGTACAGAAACTCCTAGTGAGGAGACTAAGAAAAACATTACAAATTGTCTTAATGGCTTTGTAAAATTTTATTAACTAAATGAAAAAATATGTATTGAAACCAAATAAAAATAAAAATTGTGTTATAATGATGTGAATGCTTTTTAATGTTTGGTAACTCTTTGAAAGGTTTCATGAATATACTTAAGTGAATAATTAAAAACTAAAATGCTTGCAGAACTTCGTAATAACAGTATTAAATTTGATTTAATTCAAATTTTATTTGAAAAAATTAAATAGAGTTCTATCAAATAAAGACTGTAACAATTAATAATGTAATTATTTACACTAACAGTCTAACAATATTCATTTCACTATAAAAGTCATCGATCGGTTGTTCCCAACGCTTTTCAAAGAATATTCCTTGCAAGAAACTGGCGTTAGTTCCTGTTTCTATCGCCCACGGCAGATAATGCTGAAGATACAACTGCCGATGCTTCGGTTTCAAGCGTACGGCACCGAATATACCTCCGCCAATACACATCGGTAGCTTCGTCTGCAAACCCTCGATCCATTTAATAGTAACCTCCCCTAACATGGTTGTCTTCATTCCTAAGCAAGCATGCACCAGGTCGTGGACTTCCCTGTACCTCTGCATCACATAAGCTAACTCCACGTCTTTAATAAACTGCACGGGTAACCGTGAATCTGCTGTAACTCCATTTTCCACGAGAAAATCACTGTACATTTTCCCGATAGTTCCATCGGGAAGTGTGCTCAATTTTTCGTAGTCCAAAGTCTTGGAGTTTATACGCGGTTTATTCCTCAAGATATCGGCTCCTTCCTCTGTCTTCAGCATCTGTTCTCTCATGTAAACCAGGGCAGATTCTCCGGTCACTTCTCCTAGACAAGCAATCATATCTCCTCTGTAAGGATCCATTAAAGATATGGCTGCGGATCCGATAGATAAAAATGCTTTTTGAAATTGACTGAGTTCGATGAAATTAGTTTTAAATTCTTGCTCGAATAATCCATCCTTGGGTAATTCCTGAGTTGATACCAAATTATTTGTCGTTTGGTGTAATTTTGAAGACTGTAGACATCTTATTCCAGCGTTTTTAAAGCGCAAAATGCTTGACGGTTTTATTAGCATTGTGTTTTTGTTATTTAGATATTGATTCCAAAAATATTTTAATCTACGACGTCTTTTATTATATCTAACGTCAGTTAAGTCAGTTTTATTTTGACATAAGGGGGCATGGAGAAAATAGTTTGGTGTTGCTAGTGATAAAAACAGTTACGTTGGATAAGGAAATATTTAATAGATAGGAACTATATTGACATAAAAACATTTTAATATTTTGAACTTGTTACCCTGATAAGACGCTAATTATTAGAAGGGTTATAATTCTAGAAATAAAAGTAGGTACTAAAACTCGCTTTAGGTAATTACCATAAGTCATTTATAATTGCTATTCGTGGGGTTAGTCTTAAACTAAAGTCTTAATCTTAACTAGGTACAAAATATCCTTAAAATTAGAAAGTCACGTACTTAAATCTGCTTGTAAAGTCTTTGTACTTAAAATTAACTATTCACTTTGCTTAAATGTACGTAAAAGTTTGTATTCTTAAAACTAGAGGTACACTTGGGTTAATTCTACGGAAAATTTTTTATATTCAGGTGTGATATTACGCGAAAGTCTTTGCGTGAGTATTCACAGGATGATAGGGTGGAAGAAGTATATGGTATGAGAGTTCAGAGGCACTTCCCTTTACTGATGGCAATACAGGGTCCAGAGAGCGGCTGGGTATGCAGAGTTCTCGCGTTCGCACTAGGTATCCAAGTACCTCCGGATCGGGAGTAGATACATACACGGCGATAATCAGAGGCCTGGGCGGTCTCCGGGGTTTGATTTCCGAAGGGCGAAGATCAGTAACTTCCTGGGGGGAAGCGGGGGTTCCACTCGCGGTGTAGAGCCTGGGCGACTTCTACGGTAGATCGCCGAAGGGCGAAGTCCAGACTTCCTTCTGGGACGGAAGCGTAAAACTCACTGTCGTCAGAGGGACTGGGCAGCCTCTCCGAAGGGCGAGAATAGGTACCTTCTTGGGCGGAAGCCTAAAACCGACTGTCCTCTCATCAAATGCACTCTTGCCTGTAACCATATGTAGGGATCTACTTCTTCCTGAGAAGGATCTCATTCGGTCGCAGGCGAATGGTCCCACGGTCATTATGAATTTTTCGGCGCGACTACGTGTGTCGGGCCGTCTCGTCAGGGTCGGTTTTATGACCTCTATTCTTTGGCGGGCGGCTTATTTCTTTTTAGGTTTTATTGCTGTCCTTTTGTAAAATAATGCCGACTTACTAAAATATAGTTAAGGGTGCTCCAAACTTTACGATTATTCTAAACTTTATGATGGTTTCCGGCTTGAACAAAAAGCACGCGGCTAGCCTTTGTGCAATTTGTTTGAGGCATGTCTAATCTGGGAAAATTATTAACAATTGAAATGCATATGTTTAAAAAATAAGTATGTCCGTGAATTCGGTCATTACTTATAGGTATTACAAAGGATATATCAATCCCTAGGAATTGAAAGGTATTTCTCCCAAAAAACAAATAGCCTTAGTCTTTTTGGGACATATTCCCAGCCTGACACGGACTCATAAAAGTCGTGTTATCTTATTTTGTATTATGGTAAGGAATATGATTTTAACGGAGTTGGAAAGATAAAACACCACGATTTCTATCGGCATTTAAATGTATACCATACATATTTACGAAAAGTTATCATTTATTCTAAAAAGTGATCGACCTCTCGGTAGCTTGAAGCGCGTGTCAAGCAGTGCAGATGCCTGACAAGAACTCATTTTTATGCTTATAATTAAATATATTGACTATTCATTGGTGATATTTTTTCTATCTTTGTATCGATTATTAACCAAACTATAAACTATCTTCAGTAAATTAAATAATTTTCATAGACATAGGCACAATCAGGTTCGGTCAGAACTTTGTGCTCTCACACACAGATGTCACCCAATATATGGGAAAAAATTGAAAAATATTATTAATATTTCTCAAGGGAAGTATGAGATTGATAGAAATAACAAAATTCAACACGATTTCGGTAGCTCAATTGGTAAAAACGCAAGTCCCGGATAGGCTAGAGGTTCTGAGTTCGAGTCTCAGTGGCGAGAGTTTATTTTTTGCCTTCTCCTGTTTCATTGAGAGTTATTGATGTTATTTTAAATAAACTTACAATTCATAATGAATGGAAGAAGAAGTCGGGGACGACCTAGGAAGACATGGCACGATCAAGTGAATCAAATACTTGAGTCGGGCCATGTCAGAAGTCAGAATAACAGAATAGAATGTAAGTAAATTAAGCAAGAAGTGTATGCCAAGATCGAGTTGTTTGGCGGTCCGTCTCCTCTGCCCACCCCTCCGGAGAAACGGCGTGATGGTTAGTTAGTTAAACAAATAAAGATTTTGTAAATTTACAACATCATTACACAATATTCACAAAATCAGTATTTACTTGCATATTTTCTATTATACGACACATTATTGTCCACCTGACCACAGGTCCCGAGTAACCTGGTTATGTGTTATAACACAGTAAAGAAAATGACAAAAAACTATTAATCCATCTATAAATCAGTAGATTAATTGAACAATTCATTTTATTGCATGATTCTTTCAACAAATGTACCTACGACAAATTTTAATGTAAAGAATTTTTTTTTTCGTTGCCCACCATTGCATTCCTTCACCACTCCTTTGTAACCCTTCACCGCCCCCATTTGCCCTTCAAGCCATCACCGCCCCCTCGGATCTCTCCAATGCCCCATGGGGGGCAATTTCACCCACATTGGGAATCTCTGCTATAGAAGATAGAAGCACCATAGAGATAAACCAATAGAAAGTGTGTTGTGGGCGTGTGCGTGTGCCTGAAGTCATTTCAATTTTTCCTTTATAAGCTTGTTACACATGACATCAAAATATTTGTGGGTATCTCTTAAGTACGGATTGTTAATCAGATGAATTGTTCTCCTTTGCGCAGAATCAAGCAGGTTTATCAAGTATTTGGGAGCTCCAGACAATCAACTGCCGGACATACTTATGATTTGTATAGGGCAATATTGAAGAATCTGCTAGCCCTATACAAGACGCCCAGTTTCTTGGAGGCTAGATTTACTCGGACTTCTATGGAGCCCCGATGCTTGAGCTGATCTGAATTTGTACAATGACAACAGTTTTGTAGATCTCATTCGTGAGGATTATCTATTGCGTGCATAGAAGTAAGTATAAACTACAAAAATGATCAGGTATAAAACATAAAAACACAGAGAAAAAAGTTACACATGTTTTTGCATTATTTTATTATACTCGTACATTGCGTCACCAACCTGTTGACAAAAACCATGTTATTATAATGAGGTTTGAATTCAGTTTTAGCTAAGTAATATAAATATATACCTACATCTTTAAAATACGTCAGTAGCATAGAGATGAGAATCAACAGAGGTGTTATGGGTGAGGGGAAGAAGCCAAATTTAGCAGGGTGAGGGGTGAGTTTGGAGGCATGTCCATTTCAGTGATTTGCAAATAAATAAATCCTGACATTTTGCAGAAAACTCGTATTGCATCGCAAAGTATTCATATTTACTCCTCGAAAAGCGAATCTATAACGATCAACTCATCAATATCCTTCCCGTAGCTGCCGTGCCAACATCCAAAACTAACCCAAACTGCCAATTTAAGTAAAAAAGCAATAGATAAAAAAAGGTTCAGCTTGTTTACATAAACAGAATATTTCATCAGAGTATTTAGTTTGACCCTTTTAGAAATGTTTATTAATTTACTTACCGCAGGAAACTATGACATGAACACTTTCACGTAGTCATCATTCTGGTTTGAATTATGTGAATAAGCTTAAAATTCAGTAAAATGACGATTTCTTGTGGAATGTAATGCGATATTTGTGATTTTTCTATCACTTTTATTTTGATAGAATTTTAATGCATAAGAATGTATTATTCCGTAAAATCTTCCGATGATCATTAGACGGCAGTCAGTGTGCGAATGATAGCGCAGTTTATTAAAAAAATGCGTGAACACTGGGCACTGACCCGGGCTGGTGCCAAAATGGATGTCACATGAGTTTTGCCTCCGGGTCAATTTGGTATGGGTAGATCTTGCTTTGGGCATGTCTATGTAATTTTGAAGTCAGTGATCAATAGTATTCAGCAGCATGCATTGCTCTATGACTAAAGGCAGGCTGTGTGTAGTTTTAAAGTTCGGTTATGAATTGAGGGCTACAAAAGCAAAGGCAGCAATCTTCTAAATGTCGAAAAAAATGTTGTGAATGCATAGATTCATATTGTGAACCTAATAAATTCAATGATTAGTTGCAAATTCAGATTTCCAACAACAAAAACTGTGCTTGAAAGCACGTATCAAAAGCAAACACAGCAATCTCCATTTCGACCAAAAACAATGACTCATGTGACAAGATGGCCGCTTCATACTAAAGTGGTAGTTGACGCTGATTTTTTTTTAAACGTTACACGTTAAAGTTTGTTGTGAACAAATATTTTTGAGAATAATTGACCCGACCCCAGTGTCATCAAAAGATACCCGCAAACCTAGTGTTATTTCTGAAAATTGGAAATGAAATCCATAAATAATAATATCTAGAATACATTTTTATGGCTATTCTTTTCCTAGTTAAATTTGTTCAATATCTTAGAAAATTTGTTTTTATTTAATTACCCTTTATTGAGTTATTGAAATATTCCTTGAAGCCAATCAATACAAAACAAGGATGGTGGTTTTTTTGTTTAGTTTTGCAGCAAACAGCAATCCCCAATGCTGTATGAAACGAAAGTAGCAATTTCCCGATTAAAAAGTTATTTATCTATTTATATAGATGAATTAAACAAAATTCGAAGATGTGAATAATCTCAGACATCCAAATATTACAAGATGTACTTTTCTCAGCTTCTGACGAAATCCCATTGCATATTTACAAGTTTTTTGCCTTTTTCTCAAAAACACGATAGTAGGAGATTGCTGCCTTTGCTTTTGTGCCCCTCAATAAGGAACTCTAGTCCAATTTAAAAAAAAAAAATTGTATCACTAACAACATTCAAACTTAACCGGTATATTTTTTAAAGTAAGTTTTCATAGTTAAAATAATTTTCAAAGTTTCAATTTTTTCAAAGCCCACCAAAACGCTCCAAATCTATGGCCGGTCAGTTTTGAGGTTAGAATGTCAAAACAAGGATGAGCTTTAACCGTACATAATTTTATATTCTATTCATAGTAAACCATAACTAAACATAAGTAAGAAAATTATGTACCCTTTCAGAAACTTTAATTCAAAGAATAATAATAGTATTGAGGATTATCATAATATTCGCATTGATAATTGAATTGCTCATGAATATTCTGATTTATTTCATTAATAAGAGTTTTTTTTATATTGAACAACAATTATAGAGCTTAAAGTCACCCAAATTTAGTATAAGTTTCGACAAAACTAAAAAAAAATAGACATTTAAAATACAAAACAAAATCGGAAAATATAAATTTCCAAACCAATCAAAAAACAGAATGCGCACATAACGTCAGATGTTCCAAATGCAATGGTACCAACATAACTTTGTTGGCTTACCATTTGTAAAACTTCCTTTTATATAAATCTGTATTAAAAGCTGTTTGATTCTTACAAATAAATAACAAGGTGTTTCGATGAGATGATTTTCTATTCACTTTAAAATAACGGTTTATAAATTCTACGTATAATTAATAATAATAATCGGATGATTTTTATAGCGCCGTTTTTGTGAAAAATCACTTCAAATTATTATTATTATTTATTCAGAATTGACGTTTGCTGATCTATATGAATATATATTTTTAAGGAAATTATATTTTTTACTGGGTTTCCTCATTGTGCATTGAATAATGCTGATTATTAAGGCCAACTGAATAAATTGGTGAACAATTTCCTTACAAATTCATGGAAAAAAAAAATTGTGATTAGAAATGAAAATTTTCTAAAATCTTTTCTTAAGGTTCATTTTACTTAAGGCCAGTGTTATAAACGAACTACCATATTTGTAATATTTTTATTTTATTAAAAAACTTTTGACCGGACCGGTTTCACCCCATCACGGGCATCTTCAGATTTGTACAATTGAAACTAAATCTATGATATATATATATATAGCATCTATGTCAGGAGTGAGTCCCATTGCTTTCAATATTGTTTTTATTTATGACTTGAAATTTGTTTTATTGGTGACGGTACTACTTTACAATTATATTTAAAACTACTTTCTGACTACTAAGTGATATTCTATAATTTTTTTTAAAACCCATAGATTCAGTAAACAAACACAATGTAATCCGTCTTTCAGAAGGTAATAAACCAACCCGAAAGTAGTTTTAAATACAATTGTAACGAAGTACCGTCCGGTTGAAAACTTTTTTTTTTGTCTTGAATAATTGTCATTCGCTTATTTTCACTTTCACTGCTCGAAGAGGAATCCATTTCACAAAGGCAAATTGTCTTTCTAATTAAAATTAAAACGAGCGGTAATCTGATGAACGTTTATAAAACAGCGAAATCGGGCGGCAGTCCAAATATTAGTTAAAAATGGTATCAAGCAATATTAAAAGTTGTACATTAACATTTCTATAAAACTGCCATGGATCTCTTTCCCTCGAAAGACGTGAACTTAACTAAACTGCATCCTGTGCCGTGACAATACGGCGCAAGGCTATGCGTATAAAAGGGCTCCGAGTTGTGTAAATGTGGACATATACAAACTAAAGAACACATCGTAGAAGAATGTCCCCTTCAACAGTTTCCCTATGGCATCTGTGCTGAACCAAGTGACTCCCGATGCCGTCGACTGGCTGAATAACCTCAGCATACTAAATCATCATGAATTTTTCCATTTTAAACATGAAAATGGTTAGAAAAACCACTGTCAAGAGCTATCATTGCTTAAATTTTTGCTAATTGAATCTTTCCTGCTATAAGTCTGTGTTTCACTGGAAGTACACGACAAAAGGACATCCGATTTTCTATTCAAAAGACCCCTACAACAATTTTTCGAGTGTGAATTATTCGACGAAAATGAACCAGAATGTAAATTATCAAAATCGTAATCAAAATTAATCGAATCGGTAAAACAATCGCAAGTTTGGGTTTCTTTAAACGAAAAATCAGGAGAATCATTTCTAGTTTCTTCGTACAGCGGAATTTTGATTGGAAAATCGAAGATATTTTCATTAGTTTGCGTTTCTGTTGATATCAAAGCGTTCTCACAATCAGGATATTCTGGCATGTCGTCGATTGGTTCAGGATTCATACAATCATTATCGAAATGAAGTCCGTTATTAATGTTTTTGCCATCCGTAGGCCAGGTTGTTTGCGTTTGTATGTCTGACAGGCAAATCAGTTCGGAAAACAAGATAGAATCGTGTTTCCAACGATTTGAATAGAGTAATTCGTCTAACGCTGTTTGCGTTTCAATTGTCGTTGAGTTTCCCGCGTTAGCTTTATCATCCATCAGATCTCTATAGGCGAATTGCGTAGACATATCCGTTGAATCAAAATGTGTGGGAGTGCTGACTGGGCCCAGGTCACAATATGCGATAGATTTTTCAATGGATGTCCTGTTTATTTCTGTTAAACACGGCGGCAGCACGGTTTGAACTTCATTATCTTTTTTCTCCATGTTCAAATGCTTAGTTTCATAGGTATTCACATCTCTTCCATTCGACACATCAAAACTACTAGTAAACGTAGCAGCTTTAACAGACAGATCAAAATTTTGGAGGGCTAATTTGGACAATTTGTTAAATTGCTTCCCTTTGATTTTGTTGTGGTGTTTTTCTGTGATACTTCTATTGCAATCTTTAACCACTTTATCACAATTTGGTTGATCTTTCTTCGATTTATTGAGAATACTTCGATGTGTTTGCGTCGCAAATGTCCGCTTATTGTTATCGTAAGATAAATTTGTCGATTTATCTATTTTGATTTTGTGTTTTGGTTTAGATCCGGCTGTTGAAGTTTGCGTTTCCACGTTGAATCTTTGAGTCTCGCAATCCTTGGCTTTTATCACGGTTTTTAATGTAGTTTGAGTAAAACGGTCCTGGTTAAATGAAGAAACACTCGATTCATCTGTGCTTATTGCAGATTCTTGAGCAATCAACTGTTTCTTCTTTGGTCCTTTCACTTTGCACGACTTCTTACCATGTTTAGCTGCACAGGTCTTCTTTACACCTTGCCTTACTCTTTTCCTGCTTTTTTTTGTCACTTTTTCCTTAGGAATGACATTATTATCTACCACGGAAGATAAATTTGGATAAACACCTTCCGCAGGAATCAAAATATAATTCATCACACCAGAAGATGCAGTTTTCATCATGTTTTCATCAGCTTTAATAGAATAAACTCTATTGCTACTCAGGCTCGAAACAAAATTTCCAGCATTCTTCGAACACATGTGTTTTTTCACCGAATCAACAACACCCAAAGGTAAAATATTGCCATTTTCACATTCATTTAAACTCAGTTCTTCAGAATCTTGAATAGCGTGATCTTCAGTTGTGTTATCAGAATGCATTTGTTGAATTCCGTTGGCTTCAGCGTGGTTTAACATCAAGTTATTCTGTCCAGTATCACTGATAACTACATTAAAAGCATGAGATACAACTGATGAATCAGCATTGCGAAAAATAGGTAACTTCTTGATATTTAAATCTTCGATGCTTTGAGAAGTTTTGCTAGCAGAAGTGTTACAAAGTTTATACTTATTTTGTTTGTATAATTTGTGTAAATCTGGGTGTTTTCTAGATAAATGTAACACTAAAGAACCTTTGTTGTTATATTCCCACCCACAAGCTTCGCAGTAAAACATGTTACCGCATTCATTTAAATGTCTTTTGTAGATGGACTGAATTGAAAACTTTGTATCGCACTTAACGCACTCGTATTTCTTTTGTCCGTGCACTTTCATGTAATGCTGTTTCAGCAAACGATTCTGTGAGAAACTTTTACAATCTGCGGTGGTTTTATTGTATACGCATCGCTCTACAGGGCAAAAAAATCTTGAATTACACTGCTTGGCCAATAAGCCTAATTTGCCTATTTTGTGATGCTTTACAAGGTGCATTGTCAAGTGAGGCGATTTCTTAAAGATGCTATTACAATTTACTACAGGACAGACATGGTCTTCTGGTGTATTGTTCAGTTCTAACTCCGTAGGAAAAACATCCACAAACTCAGACATTTTTGATCAAATAGATAAGTATGTTCACAACATAATCATAAAATGACGATTTTTAACGCAAACTGCGCTTCTGTGCACTTCTGCACTGATTTAATGTGAAAACTGAAGGATAGCGTGAACAGAAATCAGACAGCGGTTTGACATTTGACAGTTCTGATCATAGAAAAAAATTAAAGAAGAATGGTAGTTGATAAATAATTAACAAATAAGCAATGTTCACACAAGATGCCGAAATATCCAGCCGAGATCTAACATCAAATCAAAACAAAGATTGGAAAGATTGCCTACCGGCTTCGTTTATTAGTTTAATTTGTATTTTAAAAGAAAGGCAAACATTCCCGGGTTACAAATAACCTGAGAATATTTTATTTCCTTCGCTACAATAATTATAAAAAAATATGTTTACTTTGGTCGAATTTGAATACAAATACAAGATGGCGGTGACATAAATAGAAAAGTTTTTATACTTTGTTGGCCTTTATTCAATTACACTGGAATTTATTTTCCAAAGTCGATTATTAAAGCATTTTTTTTACAAACTGCACAATATGAGGCTCTGGGGAAAATATTTTCCCTGTTGTACATGTCATCTTTGAGGATACTCTATACCGTGTAAAGGAAGGACAGGAAGTTATTAGAATAAAAAAGGTAAGAGTTGGTTGGGTAGGAATCAGAGGTTCAGTGTATCCAGGAGTGACGGACGTATGAATTCATATTTCCCACTGCAGCGCAAGGCGATGGGGTCGAGAGAATCCGGCTGGAGAGAACCACTTGGGGTGACTTATGGCAGAGGTGTTGGTAATCCAACGAATGGTTCCCGGGGCGGCGGTACTCATACCCGCCTACCAAACTGAAATGCATCTGTGTAAGAATTGTGATCGTCTCAACAATTCGTATTTGACGATGCCATAGTCCACTTGCTCTGTGCGATGGGAATCTGTTTGGTATCACCCGAAGAAAAAAACATGTCAACGGCGCTATATAAGAATATACTATTAATATACTTTTTCTTTCTTCTGTCAAAGGGAATTCGAAATCCACTCCATTGTCTATGATTTAAAAAAGGCATATACGAAACGTCAAAACAATGTTCGTTTTTCAAAAAAATTAATCTACTAATTTGAAATTAGTAATGACTTATAAAAACGTTCCAATTTTGAATAAATTCAGCTAAAACCGAGTGTTGATATTCCCTTTTCAAATTTTCAATATAAGCATCCTGATTTGGTTAATAAGTACGTTGAAAGTCGATGCAAAATGGACCTGAAAACGAATTCGGTAAGTTTTTACAGATTTATTTATATTAGTAAGTTCTAAGTGCCGATTAGTAATATCTTACGAGTGTTATTATTGTTGTTTCATTCAGTAAAAGTGTTCGTATTGAGTCATCCATATAGTATTGGACTACGTTCCGTGTGCATAAAATATATTTTTAGCTAATACCTTTACGAATCTATTTCAGTTACACACTCTTTTACGCTTTTCCATATTTGAAAAATGCGCATTCCAAACCTATTACGTAACAAAATAGCGTTATAACTAATTAAACATGACGCCGTTTCTCCAAAGGGGTAAGCAGAGAGGAGAGACCACCACACAATTCTGTTTTGGAACGCGTTCTTTGCATCTTATTTTTTTAATGTGAATATTGCACAAGAGTGCCAACTGTCCGGAGCCAGTGGGACTATGGCATCCCCAATTGGGTTATTTTGTGAACCTGAAGGGAGCGGAGAGGTGAAGGAAATAGGGTAGAAAAAGTATCAGGCTATTCAGATTTGGTAATTAAACATGACAGCTAATATCATTTCAAGCAACATTTGTATTCTGTATGGTGGTCTTTCATCAGGGCAATACTTACAGTATATGCCACTCTTCGCATGCACTCATTGCTTTATTCACGTTATTTGGTTGTCTCATACATACATACATCTTAACTAACTAAATAATCATCATGCCGTTTCCACGCAGGGGTAGGCAGAAAGGACGGACTGCTAAACAACTCAATCTTGGCATACACTTCTTGCTTCATTCACATTCATATATCGTCTCAAACATTCTCTTCTATTATTCCAACTTTTGACATGGCCCGACTCAAGTATTTGATTCACTTGATTGCGCCACGTCTTCCTCGGGCTTTCCCGGCTTCTTCCATTCACATTCACATCATATATTCTTCTTATACTCCTTTTTTGTTCATTCGCTCTACTTGCCCAAACCATCTAAGTGTCCCTTTCTTAATCTTACTCATTACGCTTATATCAGTCTTGCGTTCTTTACGAATCTCAATATTTTTTGCACAATCATATATTGTTTTACCACACATTCGCCTCAGAGATCTAATTTCTACATCATTCGGTTTACTTTCATCCTTCCTCTGTCAATTCCATGCCTCACTGCAATACATCAGGGTTGGTATCAGCACTCCATTGTGGTCTGCTATCTTCGCTTCTTTGGACAACTTTTTGTTAAAGCCAACCATGTTCTGTCCTTCGTTGATGAAGTTTCCTGCATTCACCCTTCTTTCAATATCCCTATCAGTCTTCCAATCTCTCGTAAACATACTTCCCAAATACACATTCTCAACGACCTGCAAGTATTCATCGTCCACAACTATATTGTGCACTGTTTTCGTACTCGCTCTTTCAAACACCATGACTTTAGACTTATTTACATTCATCATTAGCTCGTTCTATAATGTTATCTTATGATAACATTATATAAACATACAATAATAATTAGTTACAATAGTTTGAAAATTAGATTTAGCAAAAAAATAGTCTAAAGTTATCAGAGAAAATATTTTGATGTGTAAAAATTGTTAAGATAAGTTTTAAACATTGATTTTGTCATGTTAAAAATGTCGATATCACTGGCACACTCGTTTGCTAAACTATGTAGGCGCGGAATTGGTGAGTTTGCTTCATAATTTGTTTGTGAAAGGTGACGTTGAAAATAATCATTATGCCTGTTGTGTCGTGGAGGTAGTAGGTACTCTTATGTAGACAACACTTGGGAGTTCGCAACAGTCGACCTCCGAATTTATAATATTAAAATGGAAATATTGTGTAGGTTATCCTAACTGGGTTAATGATCATTAATGTGGGAGGATGAATCTCAACCAGAACAGTTTGGAACCCGTCTTCACAATGCGTTGCCCTTGGTACCATTAGCAAATGTCAAATTATGAGGTTTTACCTAATAATGAATCCAATAATTTTTTATTATTCCATTAATAATGTTTCGTTAGTTTCTGTTTCGGAAATTAATGACTTAGGTATATGGTTTGATAAGAATCTCAATTTTATTAAGCATATAGAAACCATATCCAATTAAGCTTTAAAAATGTTGGCCCGCATTTTAAAAGTATCAAGTGACTTTGATAATATCAATACTATAAGAACATAGTATATATCACTAGTAAGGAGTCATATCGAATACAATTCCACAGTTTGGTCTCCGAATTATGAAGTTAATTAACAAATGATTGAAAGAATCCAATGTAAATTCGTAAGATACATACATTTTAGAATGCACAAATTACGATTATGTACTTTATTCATTAAATTTAGAAAAATTATCTGAAAGAAGAATTATTTGCGATTTAACATGTTTGTTTAAGATTGTTAATTCAATGTTTTATACACCTGAACTGCTACATTTGATTGCTTTTCATGTACCTGGTAGGACAGTTACAAGACAGTACCTACCATTTTATTGTGACAATTCAACTTCAGCGTCGCAATATTATACTTCTATGCGACGAATTCAACATCTGGGGAACAAATAATTCGATCTTGTTGATATATTCGGTACATCAATGTTACATACATCAGTATGTTTTTTTTCATCAAGTAGAGGTAGGTTATTTGAAACTATTTAACTCTGGATAAAAGTGTTAGATTACGTTGCTTTTTTTATATTATCTATTGTAAGTACCTTTTCAATATTATTTGTAAACGTCCCTGTAAAAGTCTGTAATGGGCGTGTATCAATAAATAAATTAGGAAAAACAACTTGAAACTTCGTTTTACTTTGTGAGCAATTATTAATTGCTAATGCAGTAACAGCGGCTCTAGAAATATGCTTTTACACTTATGTAAACTTTATAAAACAAACACTTTTTTAAAACCATAATTTATTTTCAAATCATCACCGAGCGGTTTCGCTTATCCCAAGCTTCGTCAGGGTAAAATTTAAAACTAAATAAAAATGCATAAAGTGAGCACATATATAGATGAGATATATAAAAAGAGGGAGACAAAATATATAGCGAAATATCAGTGAGACAGAGATATGGTTACATGTAATAGAATGGGACAACACATATAAAAGAAAGAGAAATAACGTCATAGGAGGGTGGGATTAAGAAGTGGGAAATTTTGAGTTAACGGGAAACATGTACAAAATGGGACTAAGACAAATCAGGTTGATTATTAAGAATATTGCTATCAATTTTAA
Source organism: Halesus radiatus (assembly GCA_022606495.2). NCBI lineage: Eukaryota > Metazoa > Arthropoda > Insecta > Trichoptera > Limnephilidae > Halesus > Halesus radiatus. Next base: position 31,121 of record JAHDVE020008901.1, on the reverse strand, counting down.
TGGCTTTCTTTATTTCTAAAGCTTCTTAATTATATAATCTATTGCCTAAACCATTTTTGTGTAGAATATTAGAGCCGGTGCTATGATTATAGGTAAGATATGTTTAAATGAGATGGTTGGCGAATTCCGAAAAACCATGGCTATTTAAACATCTAAGATGCTCTTTGATTCTACAAAAACATATTTAAACTATATTTTTAACATCTATTTCCCTTTTGAAAACAAATATCACTTTTTGATATGCACTCTGACGGCCTCCGTGGTCGAGACTACGAATCCCGAGGTGGCGGGTTTGAATTCCAGCATGCACAAGTAAATTTAATTTAATTGTGTTATTTCACATTTAATTCATATAAAATAATATATATAGTATACTTGCGACACGTTCCAGTAAATTCTCTCAGTGTCGTCCTGGTGAAAGACCACCATAAAAACACTTTTTCAGTCTTTCACTTTATGTCTAATTATCTCATGTGCATTTTGCTTGACTAATAAAAGTTTTGTCACTTGTTTCCAGTTGGGTTTGTCAGTGCGACATGGAAGGAGATCCCCAGCAAGATATCTGGAGAGCGTACAGGCCTGCGGGCCCGCTACAAAGCACGTTCTGTATGTGGAGGTGGTACCCAAGGGATTCCTGAAGGTTGAGCACGAGTCCAGCGGCAGCGATGAGGTGAGAAGCTGCTGGCTTTTGTGTTTACTCCTTCTGATAATCTTAAAGATCAGAATTTACCAACCTTTCCTACAGCCTTTTCCATATTCTCCCATGAAACATATCCCAACTGGGTTGTCCACACTCAATTCTGCCCTTTGGCATAGCATATTTTCATATTTTCAACAGTTATTATTATTTTTTACAAAGTTTATTGTAATGATAATATAGAATAAGTGTCTATGAGTGTTTTGGCAAAAAATCAGTATATTGGACCAATTGTAAATATGCTAAATGGTTAGACAAAATTCGACTCTTCCCGGAGAATGACTCCCATGGTAATTACTGTGTTTTTACTTACCACGGCAGTAGACATAACTCCTCGATCCGGTCCCCCTATTTTAAAATACATTCAGATTCAATTGAAAAATTTCAACATAAATTCCTAAGACGTATATTTCCATTGAAAACATTGACTATAATTACTTGATGAATGAACTTAATTTAATCTCTCAGATCGAAGAATTATTTCCGAGTTGATATTTATGTTCAAAATTGTAAATGGTAGTATAGACAGCCCTGTTTTAATTAACCTCATTCAATTTCATACATCTACCAGAGCTACTCGTTCCAAAATCCTGTTTAAATGTAACAACACCGGGACTGAGCATTACAAACACTCGCTTACCTAGATACATGAAGTTAGTAATAGATACGCAGATGTGGTAGATCTATTTAACTGCACGGAAGGTAAGTACAAGAAGGCTATACTACCATATCTTTTCAATCAATATTAATTTAACTTAAGTTTACTATATTTATTTATTTTTTATTTATTTATTTATTAACGTCCCAAAGGGCTTTTACATATTTTAACATTAAAATGATTATGTGTATAGAAAGAAGAAAAAAAAGCTTACAAAAAAATTAAATTATTCATAGTTGGTATATAAGTGTAACATATTTATAATATATATACAGCGCCCTTGAGGTGATTTTTCACAAAAACGGCGCTATACAAATCATCCAATTATAATATGTATGTATAACAATGTATAAGTGCATGACACAGAGAAGTTATAAAGGGAAAGGTTTTTAATTTGTAGATACTACTTTAAAAAAAAAATAAAAATAGTTATAGCCTGATCTACATGATACATAATACACAAGTGCATAATATAATATAATATAATATGAGTGCATGACATTTTGAAAAAAAAAAGAATCAATGTATTTTTATATTTCGGATGATGTAAAAATGTATGAAATTGCATAATACATAATCTGGTATATGATACATAGAAATATAAAAGAGGAATAAGTTTTTAGATTGTATATAAGTACAAAGATAATATATATAAAAAATAAAAAAAATAATAATAAAAAAATATATTAATTGTTTTTGTGTATAATTTGTTTAATTCAGAATTAGAAAACAATTAAAATTCAGAATTCAGAATTTTAATTGTTTTCTAACTAAATCGGTTTTACCGATAATAAATCATTACCCATCCAAATTTAAAAGGAGTGGGAGTAAATTAAATCATATAAATAAGTCATCACAATGTGGACTAACCACAGTTTGAAGATGGCCTTAAACGCCGAAACAGCTGTCACAATAATAAAAACTTAAAATACTTGCAGAACTTAATAATAACATTATTAAATTTGATTTACATTAAATGTAAAAAAAAATTAAACAATTGCTCTTATGCGATGCTCTTATAATTGTTGCAACATAAAAATATTGTTCAGGTATCTTTTAAACATGGGTAAACTTATATTAAATATATCTATAGCAGAGCTGAATTTATTTCTAAGTAAATGTTGACGAGAAATGGGTGCATGCATTTGGTAGTTAGTCCCATTGTTACAGAATAACATATTTTGCTGAGTTTGTCGATCAGGTACTTTGAAGTTGATTAGTTGCAGGAGTTCACAATATTACGGAATAAATAATTTTAAATAAAAAAGTCTATTATTTTTCTTCTGTTTTCGAGGGAATGTATTTCGAGTGTATTTATCAAGAGTGTATAGTTTATGTGTTGTATTGGTATGTGTAGTTTGAAGTTAACTGTCCCTTTACGGTGCCAGACACTCGGTTACCCGAGCCAACATTTTTGCTCCTAACGTATTAATATTAAATATTATTTTTTAACCCTAAGATGTATTTTGCAGTATAATCAACCATAATTAATAACTGTTGATAGAATGTATTATTATTTTTGTCTTAAAAAGCAATATTGTTATGAATTTGTATGGGGCAACTCGGAGTCCTGCACCGGGCAGCGCGTTATAATTTGGCACCGTAAAGGAAGTGTTTATTAACACTTTTAACAGTTTTACTAAACGTAAAAATTTGCGCTGCACGCGTTCAATATTTTTATATGAATGAGATAGTATGAGGACCACACTATCGAATTGTATTCTAATATGCTGCGCACTAATGACAAATATACGATTTTTATAACTTCCAGCGAATCAAAGTCTTTGATAGTTCTAATTATAAATCCCAATGTCTTCATACCTTTATTAATTATATGTTTTATATGTACGCATATCTTTTATTTTTATATCCTTCATGATATTTTATTCTCTATATACTCTCTGATGTCCCGCTACCGGATGTATGTCACCAAACTTCAAACTGTGGAGCTTGTATCAATAAAACAAAAACTGTTATAAAATATAATTATTTATAAAAAAATATTTATATTAAGTCCACAAATCACAATAGTAAAAAAAAAAGTCAAATACACTTGATATAATATTATGTAATAACAACACACTTTAACAAGCCCTGAAATAGCAACAGCTGCAAATAAAAAAAGATATTAGGGCTTCCCCTTCTATTGCTTCATAAGTATCAGCTAATGACTAAAGTAAAAGTTAATGATCTTCATATTTTATTTAATTTTTTCACAACAAAAAAAACCGTCAATCGTCTATGTTTAAAATTCATTTCCAATTCTTCCTTGAAAATAATGATGACTTTTAGCAATGTTTTGAACCAGTGAAGAATCCATAATGATGTATGTATTATAGTGACACTTATCCGCTACACCGCAAAGCCAATATTACAGAAGAAATTTCATGTTTAAAATGTGTTTTTTGTATATGAAGTTGAAGGTCACGGAAATGCACAAAAATGTGCACCCCGCCGCAACGCAAGGTTTCTGAAACACAAATATGTGCACACCGTAACCAATGTGTTAAATAAATTTTATGCATTTAAAAATTTCTTTTCCAGAGCATGCGAGACCCTCTCATGACGGTGTGTCACTCTCCCCCAACTCGTACACTTCTCTCCTCCAAAATTAAGAGATCTACCAAAGAGAAGATCCAAGAACGCCGCGAGAGAAGAGAGAGAAAACGTGAGAAACGACAAAGCAAACAACTTGCCGCAATAAACAACATCAGCAAAGAAATCAAGCACGAAATCGACGAAGAAAAAATACAACTAAACGGATTTAATTCTCCGTTTTCATCTTCGTTTCCCTCACCCGTTCGAAGTTCGAGTCCCGATTGGCCGCCCTCCCCAAAAACAAAGCCCTCAAAGAAACGGAAGAAAGAACCAACGGAACATTCGGTTAGTTCGTTCGCCTGCAATCGGTCGAATTGCGAGTTCACTAGTTCGGAGTTGACTGAATTGAACAGCCATAAAAAGAACGAGCACAAAGGGAGGAAGGATTTTCAGTGTGACCAGTGCATTTATAGGGGGGCCACGGCTTCAGATCTCAGGTAGGTACTTTAATTTATTTTATTATTTCAAATGCTGTTCATTCAGAAATTTTAAAATTTTCCAAATTTGTCATATGAACATAATTGTTGTGCTCGTGAATGTGGATCAGTCGCCTACTTCTAGTGTGCCGAGAATGCCTATTGGCACTCGCCTTCCGTATTATCTTTTCACGGGTTTTTATATTTTTACATCTGTTGGTAGCATATTTAAGTGGACCGTAATCAATTGTCACGTAATGGCTCGGGACGCTTTAAGAATAAAAGTTGACCACCACCTCGAGAAGGTTCGTACCTGGGGTAACGCCAACCTGGTCAACCAAGGTGGTCAATGACTATCTGGTGAAATTCGATGGGATCACCCTCCCCAATAAAGACTCAATTGAAATGCTTGGGGTGAGTATTTTAGACCAGCTCAAGAATCGGGGCTCTATAGAAGCCCGAGTAAATCTGGCTTCCAAGAAACTGGGCATCTTGTATAGGGCTAGCAGATTCTTCAATAGTGACCAACTGATAATTCTATATAAATCACAAGTATGTCCAACAGTTGAATTTGGAAGTCACCTCTGGGCTGGAGCTCCCAAATTCTTGATAAACCTGCTTAATTCTGTGCAAAGGAGGGCGGTCCTTCTGATTGACAACCCGTTGTTAACAGACCGACTGCCATCTTTAATGCACAGATGCAATGTAGGTATGCTGAGTCTGTTCTACAGATATTTCAATGGAGCCTGCTTGAAGGAGCTAGCAGCGTTGATCCCCTCCGTGCGTGAAATTCGACGGACACCAGCGGAATATCCGTTCACAGTTGATGTTGGCTTCATGAGAACTCATTTTTGTGTAAATCGGCTCGTACTCTCGTACTCTGTCTTTACTCCTACATTTAATCCAGGCCTCTTCAAGGCCTGTACAAATCCCTTCCTACAGCCCCCATCTTAACCTGCCTCACAACGTTGCCCAACCGGGCAGTGATATTGTTTCCCTGTATGTGTTCTGTACATACAGGGGCGTTCTTGTGAGATGTCGCATAAAAAAATTAAAAAAAAACAAAATAAGCTATCAGAAGAGGAGTTAGGCATTGCTTGATATTCGGTATAAGTCAGGTTAAGTTCGTCATAAACATTTGAAATTGGTGCGCGCCGTAACTGGTAAAAGATTGTTTTTTCGTCAGCATTACGAAAATACATATACATATTACATACATCTTTTTCCCTTTGTCCTACTCGGGTCGGAGATCCATCGCATCGACATGTCGCCTCCAGGCGTCCCTGTCCTTTTTTCACATTAACAGCATCCGTCCATAGTAGGTCCAGCCTTTCACATAGCCTCTGGAGTCGCTCCTTGTTTAGCTCCTCCCCTATCATCGAGCTTCTTATTCAATCCCATCTTGTGACTCCTGCAATCCCTCTCAAAAATTTGTTTTTGTGTTCGCTCGTTTAACATCCAGATCTGATGACCGTAAGTAAGCTTGGAACAATACACTGATTTGCACACTTGTATGTTTCATATTTTTTATTAATCTTTTTAACGAGGGAGAAAAAATCTTTTTTGTAAATATAAGTGTAGTTATTCTGAATAAAAAACACTTGTGCTGTAAACATACAATTTTGATAAATACATATACAAATTATCTGATAAGATGGTACAATTTACAAAAACATTGTTTTGTAAAACATAAGTCAGTAATTACAAAATTACACTCAGCTGGCGCACGGCGTGCAGAACATCTTCATACTAGGGCCGCGTGACATTTGTTTGTCTTATGTATAAATATATTGTTTTCACATAGGAAACACTACCGACAGCATTCGGGCGAGATCCCATACACCTGCAAGATGAATGGATGTGATTTCCGGGCCAAACACAACAACAGCTTGGTGTACCACACTAAAAAGGTAATTACAAACATATATCTCGATTAGTTGCGCATATGCAATACTGAATTTCAGAATTGAATGCAGGAAACTCCATAAATAAGGACTGAACGCATTTGGCGCTAACAACAAAATTATCCAAAGAAGCGAAGCAAGCAGTCCACAATGGAGTACTGATACTAACCCTGATGTATGGCAGTGAGGCATGGAACTGGCAGAGGAAGGATGAAAGTAAACTGAATGCCGTAGAAATGAGATCTCTGAGGCGAATGTGTGGTAAAACCATGTATGATCGCGTGAAAAATATTGAGATTCGTAAAGAATGTAAGGCTGATGTAAGCGTCATGAGCAAGATTAAGAAAAGGACACTTTGATTTGGGCATGTAGAGCGAATGAACTAAGAAAGGAGAATGTATGACGCTAATGTGACTGGAAGAAGAAGTAGGAGATGCCCGAGGAAGACATGGCACGATCAAGTGAATCAAATACTTGAGTCGGGCCATGTCAGAATTCGAAATAATTGAAGAGGATGTATGAGACGATGTATGAGACGATGTATGAAGCAAGAAGTGTATGCCAAGATCGAGTTATTTGGCAGTCCGTCCTCTCTGCCCACCCCTGGGGGGAAATGGCGTGATGGTTAGTTAGTTAAATTTTTGCTTTGAAAATCGTGCTTTATTTATCGTTAAGCAATTTCCAAAGGGAAATTTAAAATTTCAAGACCGCTTCGCTCAGCGGAGACAAGGAGTATTGCCATTATTGCAAAGTAAAAAATAAAAACTCGGTTAATATATTTTTTTCGTCGGTCACACTACTGGGCCACCCGCTCGTCTGGAAGGCACTTAAGCGTTGAATTGGGGAATGCAAACTGTAGTTGGAACGGGATATAAAAATGTTAATGTTTGTCTTGAAGTTGGTTTAGGTATGTGTAGGTTGATTAAATGCAGGAGTTCAGAACAATCGAATTTACAATTTAATAATTTTAGTGAAAAGGTTAGGTCGTTAATTTCTAAAGTTGGAATATTTAAAATATTCATTAACGAAGAGTAATTTATGTGCTCTGAAGGTGTGTTATCTTTAAAATTTATGAAACATAAAAATTTTCTTTAAATTTAAATTCTACATTATGAATATGTATTTTGTAGAAGGGCGACCACACTATGGAATTATGTTCTATAGACTTCTGACTAGGGAAATGTACAACAATTTTATTACTTGTGATGATTAAAAAAATTTTATTGGTCTTATCCTAAAGTTATCATACCCTTATTTACAATTTGTTGGTTGAAATGTTATTTTATTGACTTTTATTAGTGTTTGTCGTGTGATGGGACCGCTGTCTCATCACGCACAAGAACATTTTGGCTATTTTTTTTATCTAATTTGGTTAGAGAGCACACAACCTTACGCGAGGCTTGACAATTTAATACTGAAATCTGATTTAAATCAAAGTACCTTGATTGGCGTATGTTTTGCTTGCCACTTTGAGAGCTCTCCAACGTGTCTATGTTTTTTGTAATGTCATTGCATTGGTCCTTTTAGAATTTGGAGGATACCCAAATTTTGAGGTTAAATTGCCAAAAAATATATCCTTTTCTTTCTTGTTTTCACTTTTAACACAATATTTTTATCCATGCTCGTTGGCGGAAATTGCCATTTGGCAAAACTATCATCTTTTTCCTACTGTATAAAGAAATAATGTACCGCTGTTTTGATATTTTAAGAAATATTTACTAGATTGTTTGGATTACTGTTTTTATTTCTCAGCTTCGCGGAATACACAAAATGATGTATATACTTTATTCCCACTGTAAATCTGCCTGGTTTATTGGCAGAAATTGCCTGCTGTCGCACTTAGGCTGAAGTGCCCCGTTTCTGTTTCCAGTACCACCCTACTGGCGAGCCCATGAAGTGCGACGCGGCAGAATCCTGCATCTTCACAACGCACCTGAAGGCGGCCCTCAAACACCATAAGATGATGCAGCACGGAGGTGGCAAGTCGCTGGCATGCGAGATTTGCCCGTACAAGTGAGTTTACGCATATAAATTGTAACCTAACGGAAAATCTAGTCGTCTCCAATTTGCATAAGACTTCTAGCCAGTCTAGTTAATTATCACAATGTTCTTTTTACGTGTTATTAAACTTTAATAAACAAAACAACGACATTCTTGTTTTTCTTAACTTTGGTTATGTTTGAGATTCTTATTTTAACATTATTATCCTTTGAATTATAGAAATTCATTTTGAAATTACATCAAAACATCATTTTACAATTTATTGTTATGACTACATGTCTGGAACTGATGAATTAGTTTTGTTGTAGATGTTACCTGATGGCAGACCTGCGTAAACACCACCGTGTGCACACGGGCGAGAGTCCGTACGCGTGCGACTTTGAAGGGTGTCGGTATGCGTGCAAGATTTCCTCCAACCTCAAGAAACACAAACGCATTCACACCGAGGAGAAGCCCTACTTCTGCGATGCGTGCGAATTTAGGTTTGTCAACTTTTTCACTGCGTTCTTTATCTATGCATATTAGTACTGAGTACGAATGAACAGACGCGCCATAATAGCCAAATTTGCTTACCATTTCGAAGGCTGTAGGCTGTTGTACATGACATCATCATTCGTGTATTGACTGGCGGCGTGCGATCATTCGAAGATTTTAAGGAATAAAACAATAATTATGGTTTCCTGCGCATTACGTTATAAAAATAGAATCGGTAAATAGTAAAAAATGTGCATCATTAATCTTTATTTGATATTGTAATAAATACCGATATATTATATCCTTTAATGGTTCCAACAAGTTCTCCATTGATATGCTTGGTGTAACCCTAAGTGACCAGCTCAGGTATGGGGTCTCTATCGAAGCCAGAGTCAAGTTAGCCTCTCAGAAGCTGGGCGCACTGTACAGAGCCCGCAGATACTGTAGATAGTACATAACTGCTGACCCTGTACAAATCACAAGTACGCCGCTCTGTAGAATTTGGCAGCCACCTCTGGTTGGGAGCCCCAAAATATCTGAAAAAAACCCTTGACTCTGTGCAGATACGTGCGGTCCGTTTGATAGATTAATTTATCTTAACAAACAGATTGCAATCTTTAGAGCACAGACGTCAGGTGGGAATGCTGTCCTTGTTCTACCGGCATTTCAATGGAAGATGCTCTGAGGAATTAGCGTCATTGATTTCTTCGGCACCGCTGCACAGTCTGGAACCAAACACGTACCCAACATTTGTACATGGTTGACATTTGTCGAATGAGAACGGGTCGTTTCCACGACTCGTTCTTGAGTTCAACAGCCCGGCTGTGGAAGAACTTGCCGCCCTCTGTGTTTCCTCCCTCCTACAATATGGGTCTCTTCAAGACCCATGTTCACTTCTTCCTCTCCTCAAAAAGATCTTCCACACAGCATCCTCAAAGATGACATAGGCCCTGAGGGAAATTATTTTCCTAGAGTCAGGCCCCTGTACAATACTGCTATCAATTCTGATTTCTTGCCATATCAACTGTTGTTACGGTAGCGTGTAAAGGGTTAAAAATGATGAATGTAATCTTTTTTATAAACCCAATTTTTTTCACTTCACTGAAAATAGGTAACCAGATAAAATAATATGTTGGTTAATATTCTGCTTTAAACTGAAACGCACTGAGTTTATTTTTAACTTGGTCTTCATCATTACAGAACGAACTTCATCAACTCCCTGAAGGTGCACAAGCGCACTCACACCAACGAGCGACCCTATTGCTGCGACCAATGCGGCTACCGATGCAACCACACCTCCAACCTTAAGAAGCATGTGGCTCGAGTGCACTCGGGACTCTCCGCTCCCTCTGTTTTACCCGTATTTCAAGGAAAGGTGCTGCTCTGAGCGGCAATGGCTTCGGCGACTGACAATTGAGCCCGTTGGAGCAAAGAGTGATTACTGTTTTAATGGTATTTCAACGGAAGGCGCTGGGCGAAACTATCGTCAGTGATTGGGTGACAACAGGCCGGCATTCTGGTAATACCGGTATTTCGATGGAAGGTGCTGCAAGGAGCAACAAAGACCTCGGCGATCGACATTTGAACAAATACAACGTGTGCGATTTCTGCACCCGTTTTACCGGTATTTCAATGGAAGGTGCTCTGAGTTCGTCTAATGAGACTATAATACCTCTATTGAGACTGTTAGAGCAAAGAATGCAATGTCTATTTTATTGATATTTCAAGGGAACATGCTGGTCTGAGTTTGTCTAGTGAGATTTTATCCCAATTGAGACAGTTGGAGTGAAGAATGCTGTATCTGTTTTACTGGTATTTCAAGGGAAGATGCTCTGAGTTCATCTTAACTTAAACTATATCCCTATTGAGACTGCTGAAGTAAAGAATGCTGTGTCTGTTTTACTGGTATTTCAATGATTTTTAAAAGATATAATGTGATTACTGCACAAGAGTCCCAACTCCGGCCTCCGTGGTTGAGTAACTACGATTCTTGGCTATGAATCCGGAGGTTGCAGAGTCAAATCCCGGCATGCGCAAGTAAAATTTCTTTGATTAATTTGTGTTATTTCACATTTTATTAATTAAAAATAATATTTAGTATATTTGCGGTTCTTTCCAGAGTGGTAGATTCTGTCAGTATCACCCTGGTGAAAGACCACCATTCAGAATCGAAACATTGCTTGACATTGATTTTGCCGTGTTTGGTGACCAGATTTGAATAGCCAGGTACTTCCCCACCTTCCTCTTCCCCACCTTCCTCTTCCCCTTATCCACTACCTTCAGCCTCACAACATATCCAAATTGGGGATGCCATAGTCTCACTGGCTCCAGACGGTTGCTGCTGGGGCTCTTGTGTGGTATCTCATAAATAAAAAAATAAAAAATAAATTTATGAGGGATGGGGAGTAGACGAGAGGGAGATGGGAAAGTGGAAGGTTAGGAATATATGTAGCTATTTAGATCTGGTAACTAAATATGATTAAATCCATATCAAACAACCTTTAGATTCTGAATGGTGGTGGGGGTGATATTGAACAAACACATTTGAATATGATGTTTCTTGTAATTTTGTAAATGATATATTATTTTAATGTAATACTTAGAATATTTATATTTGTACATATTGCTAAAATTAAAACTGCCATCAATTTTGCTATTTACAAGTCAATTATGTAAATACATTTGTATGTACATAATATTATATACATATAAGTAAGTTGTGAAATAAAAATGTTTTTACTCTATCAATCTCTTTAATTCCCGTAAGCTATGCATTTTTGATCACATGAATTTTTGTTTACTAGCCAGTTTCATAAAAGCTCTGAGGAACCAGCACAGGGTCGGCCCTGAGTCAAATGGCCCCCGGTGCATGCATAATTTTTTCGCCCCTTGTCAAGCCTAAATAACACGAAATTTGTTTCAAACGATCCCGTTGTGTAGAATATATAATCCTACAAAACCACGAAACCCATAGTATTTGTTGATATGCTGGAGAAACACGTACGCGAGCTGTAGAGAGAACTAATGCCATCTATATCCAGTATTATTAAATAATTTTTTTTGTTTATATGCACGTATCTTGTTTGGTCAAAACTACTGGAAGAATGAGACAGCATTATGAATATTCGTATTGCACCGTCTCACTCTTTCATTAGAAGTTCTCACAGTTCCCCCGCCTATACCCATCTCATTCTGCACTGCTGTTTTTGTTGACATGTTGGTTCATTTTCACATTTGCGTGCATTCACGTCAAGAAAGTGGCCGGACAAACTATTGGGAGAATGAGATAGCAATATTAATAATTGATATGGCACGCTCTCACTCTTTCATTTGAACAAAAGATAGATACCTGGGTACGTACTTGTAAACGTACGGAATGATTGATGTGAGTTTTGTTTAGCACCTATTAGGAATCGGAGCGCGCAGAAAAGTAATATCTGGTAAAGTAAGATAATGATTTGCAACGCAGTTCGTTGTTGGACTTTTCTGCACAGTACGCAGGGTCTGGAGCAACGTGCAGATTGCTCGTTCCAAAACGTATGTGTAAAATCTGTCATTGGGTTTTCCAGGCTTTTCAAAATTAATTTATATTCGCTGGGTGTGTTAACAGACTCCGAGGTAGTGATCACTGTAAATAGTAATATTTGGATGATTTGCTTAACTCCGTTTTTGTGTAAAATCACCTCAAGAGCGCTGTGTTAGGTGCTAGATATTATCATTCCCTTGGCACCTTGGAAAGATGGCGCCTGGAGCGGACTGCTCCAATTGTGACTGCATAGGACTGGCCCTGAACCAGCATCATTGATCCCTTCGGTATCGATGCACAGTCGGGAAACACGCACCCAATATTTGACATTCGCCACATGAGAACGAGTTGCTTCAGTGATTAGTTTTTGTGTTCAACAGCTCGGCTGTGGAATGATATGCGGTCCTCTGTATTTCCTCCCTCCTACAAAATGGGTTTCGTCACTCCTTCCTATCCTCTAAAACAGTGCTCCGCAACCTTTTCTCATCTACGGCATACCAAAATTCTTTCTAGAATTCCGCGGCACACCAAAAGCTAAATTATATAGGTATTAAATTGAATTTTACAATAATTTTTCGTACATTGCATTTGACCGCGGCACACCTGTATTCGGCTCACGGCACACCAGTGTGCCACGGCACACCGGTTGCGGAGCACTGCTCTAAAAGACCATCCATACAGCATCCTCAAAGATGATATAGGCTTTGAGGGAAATTATTTCCCTCCGGGCTTCCTGTGTGGAGTTAAGGTAAAAAAGCAATACATTTCTTGTTGACGTGGGGGTGCAGGTGCGACTGGGGGGAGGGTAAATAAAGAGTGAGGAGAGGAGACAGAAGCAGATCAGGTGAATGGGAACAATATTCAAAGTAGGACTTTGTAATAGATTTTTGTGATTATTTACTTTTAACGGGGAGAGGGACGTCGGAGAGATATTATTTATTAATTCAAAATAATGATTCAAAATTATCAAAATCTAATCAGAAATATTACTTTTTTCTGACCGTCCCATTGTATGTTTTACAAAATATTTAAAATATGAATATGATTTTTTAACTGGAGGAAAGTATGTTTAATTATTTATCGTTGCGTTTTTGTAAATAAACGTAACCAAAGATTTGTAATAGAAGTGAGTGGATCACGAACGAGTCGGATCGGTGATCCGGATCTCCATACGAACTGAACGATCCAGATCGCAATGAACGACCTTTACGGATTGCGGATCTACACGGCTCGCGGATCGTCGCGGATCGCAGATCTTTGCGAACGAGTGATCTGCGAGATCCGGTGAGTCGCGATCCGTGTGATCTTGTTGAATCAACGGGTCTTACGGCTCGCAGATCAATGCTGATCCGGGTTGATTGTTCGATCACAGATACATGAATTTTATTATACGTCATAATATAGGGATTCGTAATTCTATCACTTCAGTCGTGGCGTCAGCGCTCGGGGTACATTGTATTGTTTATTCTAACAAGAACAAGGTTGAGCTTTTAACAATAACACCAATTAAAGTATTATGTTCATTACTTATTATGAATAAATCATTGCTATCTTAATAATAGTCGAAACATTGTTTTAGTATTTAGTAATTACATAGGTATAATTATGTTTGTTGTTTGTTGAAGGTATAACACACGATGTTCAACGATTATTTTCCCAACAATATTTTTTTCACAACACATTTTTTTAAAAATTTTGGATATGAGTATTTATGGCACAATAATTAATTGTTCTTTTAGTTTGTTTATTGTTCCAGATAGTTAACACGTCACACCGATTTGATTTTTAATGAATAACAAAAACAACAACAAATTATTAAAAACGCCGTTTTATGTCATGTTGGGCCTTTTTTAGGTGAGCGTTTGATCGAAAGGGGTATCCCAATAATATTGTGATTCCCTTTTCCAGGCCTGAAATATTAAAAAAATAATATAAAGGGCCGAGGGAGCGGGGGAAAGGCATGGTGCGGGGGGACGCGAGCTGTCGTTCAATCGAGTCGGATCCGGCTCGCTAAACCAAGCCGTTTCGCCCACTGCTAATTTGTAATCCGAATAACAAAAAAAAAAAAAATTTTTTTTCGAAACATCATTTAATCATGTGCCATCGATTGTCCATCACTAATCATTGAAAAAGGTCCGTAAACATTTTATTAGAGCAACCAATCTAGTTCTGTCACTTTCTCTATGGATCTAGTTCAGTTTCTCTTCTATGGTGGTCGCGCTGTCATTTTCGGTCAGTGCAAAGTGAAAGGCCTCCTACTTCAATTTCCATTCATTGTATAACCCTGCTCCGGGCTGCAATGCGCTCTAAACTTGGTGAATTGTGACTCTTTTGTGAAATATCCATTGTTAATTCTATATAAATCAAGGCTAAAATCGCCATTATATAACCTGTTAAACCTTCGCGAGAAAATTGCTACAGATTCGGTGAGTTGATTGTTTCTTTTCAATAAATATTGTATCTGATCTATTGTACTTACAAGACACAATTAATCTCAGAAGTTAGATTTCTTACTATGAATTTCGTCTGATAAGCGACATATGTTCTATATTTTTATTTAGTGTCGTTTTTTAATGCCCAATATGGTAGTCAGTAATAACAAGCTGTTGCATGGTATGAGTGAGTGAAGCATGGAACAGGCGGAGGAAGGATGTGAATAGAGTGAATGCTGTAGAAGTGAGATCCCTGTGTGCTAAAACCATGTACTCGTATGATCGTACTGCGGAATGCTGTGTAGAGAGGATGGACTGCAAGACAAATCTGTCTTAACACACGCTCTTTGCTTCATTCACATTCATACATACTCTTCTCTTATTCATACTCTTGACATGACCCTGCTTGAGTATTTGGGTTGTGGATTTTTTTTGCTTGTTTTGATATGTTCTTAAAAGTATTTGAAATGCTTCCAAAGTAATGTTCTTCGCTAAATATGAATAGAATAATGCATTATTTTTTAGAAATTTTACAAAAAAAGTAAATCCTTTTTATATTCGAGGAGCTTCAAACAGTTTTTTGTGAGTATCTCCAGATTTTCAAAATTTTCAGAGAGTTTTACAAATCCATGACTCATTTGATTCACTTGACCTTGCCGTGTCTTTCAAGGGTGCCTCCGACTACTTCTACCATGCACAGTATAAATGTGGTGAATTGTGACCTTTTTGTTAGTTATTATGGATTCTTATTGTATTGTAAATTAACTTATTTGAACAACAACTTATAAAACAATGATCACAAAGAATATCTGTTCTTACAACAAAACTATTCCGTACTAATTTGGTGTTATCAAACTTGTTCGTTGGATGCCCAAGGTTTGCATTTCTACCGCTAGTATGTTTTGTATGAACTATTTCTTAGAACAGTAAATCCCATATGTGCTGATTTCATAATGCACACATGTGGGATTTATTTCGGACGCTCTTTAGAGAAAACCATCAGACTAAATCTGAATGCTTCAGCCTCACAATATACCCCAATTTGGGATGCCATAGTCTCACTGGCTCCGGGCTTTGCGAGCAGTTGAGACTAGCAGCCATGATTTTTTTACTTATATGTTTTTAATTATCTTGGCATAAGAATAACCTCGTCGAATTTAATGTTTCAAAGATCTAATCATATCTGATTATGTCTAAAAGGGATCTAGTCTCCTTTAATGGAAGCAATCTTCCTAACATTGATACGCTTGGTGTAACTTTAAGTGTCCAGCTCAGTGACGAGTCAAGTTAGCCTATCAGAAGCTGCGTGAGATACTTCAATAGTACACAACTGCTGACCCTGTACAAATCGTAAGTGCGCCCCACTGTTGAATTCGGTAGCCACCTCTGGTCTGGAGCCACAAAATACCCGAAAAAAACTTTTGACTCTGCAGAAACGGGCGGTCTGTTTGATAGATTCGCTTATCTTAACAAACGGATTGCAATCTTTGGAGCACAGGCGTCAATCTTTAGAGAATGGTGTCCTTGTTCTACCGGTATTTCATTGGAAGATCCTCTGAGAAACTAGCATCATTGATCCCTTCGGCACCGATGCGTATACACGGTTGACATTTCTTGACTCGTTCTTTGGTTCAACAGCCTGACTGTGGAATGATTTGCTGGCATCTGTATTTCCCCTCTCCTGCAACATTGTTCTCTTCAAGACCCAGGTTCACTCCTTTCTCTCCATCATGCATCCTCAAAGGTGACATAAGCCCTGAGGGAAATTATCTCCATTTACATTTTTCTAATCAGTTTTAAAATTAGTCTTTATTGTTATTTAAATTTTTATGTATTTTAAAAATAAATAAGTTTAATGTTATTATTAAGTTCTGCAAGTATTTTAGTTTTTTATTTGTTGTGACAGCTGTTTCGACATTCAAAGCCTTTATCAAACTGATTTGAATGCCGAAACAGCTGTCACAAAAATAAAAAAAATGCGATTCTTGCAGAACTAAATAATAATGTCATTGTTTTATCTATCTATAACGGGCTCCGTGGTTGAGTGGTTACAATTCTCGGCTACGAATCCGGAGGTCGCGGGTTCAAATCCCTGCATGCACAAGTAAATCTTATTTGATTAATTTGTGTTATTTCACAATTTATTAATTAAAAATAATATTTAATATATTTGTGGCATGTCACAGACTGGTGGATACTATCAGTATCACCCCGGTGAAAGACTATCATTCAGAATCGAAACGCTGCTTGAAATGCTCTGAATTCCCAGGTACTTCCCCACCTTTCTCTACCTCATTTCCCTCCCCAATTGGGGATGCCATAGTCTCACTGGCCCCAGATGGTTGGGAGCAGTTGGGATTCTTGTGCAGTACTCGCATTAAAAAAATATTTAAAAAAAGGATTTCTGTTTGCGGGTTTGGTTTTTTTATACAAATCTTCATTTTTATTGCTCACTTGACCTTCAAATCAAAAGAAAGGTCGCTGTCTACATGAGATTTCGAAAAACTACCCCCATCCCCCTCTCTCATCCTGTAAAGCTGAATGTTATTACTTCTTGATGAGATTTTGCATATTTGATTTTCTAAATAAGAGGAAAATTACTGGGTAGGGGTAGAACATCACAATATCAAAACTTTATTCCAAACCATTCATAACCCCGGGCAACGCCGGGTACTTGGGCTAACTTTTAATACAAATTGAAATTAATTGAATTTCTACACATTGAATATGGATACAATAAATATTCTGTTTTTATTTATTGTAATAAGCCATTGTTAGTTTTGTACTGGTTTGCTTGTGTTTAATAATTCAATACAATATATGTTAGGTTGTGAAATGTAATATTTAACAAATGTTTTATCTCAATCACAGTTCACCCGAACGCAGTAGAATTGCTTGCATACAGCATGTTTAAAACATGTTGTTTCGCAAAATCAAATATTTTTTTGGCAGATCAACCACTGACGTCTGATTAAAGATTTGTTCCCTTTTCCAGCCCAAGTATCGGGGCTCTATAGAAGCCCGAATCTGGCTTCCAAGAAACTGGGCGTCTTATATAGGGCTAGCAGATTCTTCAATAGTGACCAACTGCTAGTCCTATATAAATCATGAGTTTTATTTATATTAAAAAATTTTTATTTAATTTTTTTTTATTTTAATTCTTTTTCATTTATTTAATTTTACAAGAGAAAAAATACAATGCAAAAAGTCCCGGTAAACTACTTTTTTGTAGCTTGTCTAACGTAAGTACGTTCAACAGTTGAATTTGGAAGTCACAAATACTTGATAAACTCGCTTGTTAACAGACCAATGATATTTCAATGGAGCCTGCTCGTAGGAGCTAGCAGCGTTGATCCCCTTCCTGCCAGTGCACGTGTGTGAACTCGACGGACACTAGCGAAACATTCGTTCACAATTGTTGGCTTCATTAGAAAGAGTCGTTTCACCGACTTCTGTGTAAATCGGTTCGCATGCGGAATGAGCTACCGTCATCTATTTTTTCTCCTTTCCGCCTCTTCAAAACCCGCATTAATAAATCCTTTCCTACAGCCCCCACCTTGACCTGCCTCACAACGCTGCCCAGCCGGGTGGTGATATAGCTCCCTTGTATTCACACCGTACAGACAGAGAGGCTCTCGCGAGATGTAACATAATCTAACCACCGAAGTAAGAATCGGATAGAAGTGCAGCGTGCCCGAAGTGACCTCAATTTAATAATGAATTTTTTTCTTGAACGTTATCCCAATTTCATTGACCCGTTAGGGCCCGAGGAGGCGAAACGTTTTTGCTGCGACAATATAAATTTATATAGCCAATGGCTGCAATATCCGGCTGAGTATTGTGATAACAATGCAGATCTTTTTTTTAAATTATAGCCCCAGTTTTTGAAATAGAAAGTAAAAATTGTATCAATAGCCGTTTAATTAAGTCCATGAGACTGAATCATTCATAGAAGAATTGCTAAAACAAATTTCGACCGGTCAGTGGCCGAGTTGGCAACTCTCGCCCAGGTCGGCTAAGTCTGATCCGTCAAACAGACTGGTTCGACTCTCTCGAATACGAACACCACTAAATTTGGGAACATAGCTTTCAATGTACTGGGCCCACGTTCTTGGAATGACCTTCCATTTGGTTTTAGGTCAGAGAGCAATTTCGAAATCTTTAAGAAAAGGCTGAAAACATGTCTATTTAAAAGAGACTACAGAGATGTAAAGCGCCCTTGAGGTGACTTTAGTCACTAAACAGTGCTCAGAAAAATTTATTTATTATTTGGTATCGCAGCTGGGTCGTGAGTTCAGTTCCTCGGCTGGCTAAGTCTTCCATCACAACACAAGCAACATCTTCCGCTTACTGTGATGGTAGTCGAAGATTTAAAAACAAAACTAACTGATTAACCAAAACGGCGTACATAGAACGATAGAATGCCACACGACCCTGTCTCGGCATCAGATCCTTGCTTCATTCGCATTCATACATACTTTTCTGTTATTCTGACTGTAGTATTGAGTATTTGATTCGCGCAATTCTGCTATGTTGACTTCCTCCGGCACAAGTACCTGTTCAAATTACATGACGCCGGAGCTCACCTTTCTTTTTTTTCTGCTTTGCGCGATTGGAATTCTCTTGGCTTGTTTTTTTACTTTTAAACGGATATTTCAAAGCTCAATAATTCATGATGGAACTAACTTAACGCGATGAAATTACATAACTGAGATCAGATTGAATATACTTGCCTTAACATACCATTTTGACGCTGGAGGCGAAGGTGGCCTTACAACCATTTTGGCACTAGCTTATTTCACTGCCATCCACGTTCGTTTCACGTGATCTTGACTGCGGTAAGCAAATTATAAAAGATTCAAACTATAAACAAGCCGAACGTTTTTACTTATTTGCTGTTTTATTTAAATTGGTGGTACACCTAGTTCGCTCCTCGCACCCTTATTTCGGTTTCTTTCTCTTGCGTGTTAGGGCATCTCTATGCATTATCTGATGCTCTGTGATATTTGCGTTCACCTAGAAAATTCAGATGCGGAATCTTGTCTAAATTTCACAAAGCCATAGTTCACCACCGTTCGACGGTTCTTTCTGCTCCATGCGATCAGATTTCGGTTCAGATAATTACAATTATCGTTAAACGGATATTTTAAAGCTCGATAACTCAATGTGTCGCGTTGACCTGGAGATGTGGGAAGGAAAAATCAGTGAAAATTTCATGACGCCAGAGCTCGAACGTGTTTTTGCTGCCTTTCCTTACGATGCTAGAACACCTCCCGTGCTCAGGTGCTGTACACTCAGTGTACACGGACCACGTTTAGAATTTTGCAAGTTGGATCAAAATGAATTTGTACATAAGTAAAATATCGTGTAGGTGCTGAAAACATGGAAAAATACATTGACCACGCATAAACGCATACACAACAAAACAACAAAATCCCACTGTCCTTCAAAAATCAAGTAAAACGCTGGATACGTTACACAGTAAGATCTGAAATGGAAAATATGTACAGACTAACACTCAACTGCACGTAAAACCCCCCACCTTGCTATTGTATATATTTTTTTCAGCAATAATATCAAATTAATTTCATAATTTTGTAAATGAAGAACCCAGTGAGGATATAATCATTTTTTATTTGTTATAAAAAAAAGAGATAATAAAACGTTTTTATTATTATGATCGAGGAACATCTAAAGTATGAACCGTGTGTTTAGGATATTTACAGAGATAAATAAAGTGATTGGAAACACGTCAAATCAGTTGACAGCACTGGCAAATGAGATTTCTGTTGTATGTTATGTACACATTTTTTTATTTGTTTATCTCGAATGATTTATATCTATTAATTTTTCAATCAATCGTGTCTTACAACCGACCCCCCTCTAGCTTACAATATTGCAACTTTAAATCGTATACATTACAATCTCGATTATAGTCATTTTGTTTTATAGTCATTTTTTTATATTACTTCCACACGGGAGGCCTTGAGGGAAATAATTTTATTGAGGCCCCGTGTCATCTTTGGGGATGCTGTATAGAGGGTCCTTTTCAAGGAAAGGACGGAGAGGAAGCTCTGGGAAGGAAAGTTTATTTTTTTCTTTTTATAATTACTCCACACAGGAAACCCCGAGGGAAATAATTTCCCTCAAGGCCTATATCATCTTTGGGGATGCTGTGCGTAGAGCCTTTTAGAGGATCGGATGGAGTGAGGAGACCCATGTTGTAGGGGGGAGGAAATACAGAGGCCGGCAGATCATTCCATAACCGAGCTGTTGAACACAAAAACGAGTCGTATAAGTCAAATGTTTTGCACGCGTTTGGCGTGTTCCCCGACTGTGCACCGGTGCCGAAGGGATCAATGACGTTAGTTCCTCAGCATCTTCCATTAAAATATCGGTATGACAAGGACAGCATTCCCATGTGACGTATGAGGGGGGGGGGGGTAGAAATCTGACAGTGTGTCCAGGAGTGACAGACGTATTACGGTACCCATACCCGCCTCTGAAATTATAATACACCTTTTTAAAAAATTGTGTTTTATTTATTTCACTGTAAATAATGTCCGCTTTTAAATCACTTAACTAAATTCGGAACCTCACTTTGTTTTGGAATACTTTGATGAATGAACATTCCATTAGTTGTAGGTAATCTTAATATTACTTTAGCCTTGTTTGATGACCTGATATGAATAGCCAGGCACTATCCCAACTTCCTCTTCCCCATCATCACAAATTTCTTAGGCATATAAATTTTAAGCTCAAAATTAAATTGAAAATAATAATTATCTAAATTTGATGAAATGATTGCATCTGGTTGCGCTGTCTGACAGGAGAATTATGTCAGACCTCTCTGCCTGCCACTATCGTCACTATTAAATTAAATATACCGACGAGGAACACAAGACAAATTGTAACATTTTTCTGCAACACTTACAGAACCAACTATCAGTCTCATTCATTAACCAATAGGGTGCATGATCTGGGGAACAGGTTTGGAGGTGTTGTTGATGTATCTATATCAGCATTTTGATGAATCCTATAATGTGTAATATTGTACTCGTAGCTTGGTTAATGTAGCGTTAACAGACACAGGACTGTCTGTCTGACTAGTGAAATGAGTGGCTAATATTTTTTAAATTTAAGAATAAATAAATGAATGTGCCATAAGATATTTACCGTGTAGCATAACGGCACAATCCCATAGGGTTATTCGTGTGTATTGTTTTTAGATTTTTTATTTTTTAAGCTTATTTTGAAGTATTTTTTAATTGCGTTTGAGAGTTCGTTAGCATCTTTTACAGGTGTTTTTTTTAGAGGTATACAAATTAAAAATGAAAAAAAAAACACATTAAAATAATGTTAATGTCTATGATATTGGCTTTATTTAATAGATATTTTTTTGTCATTATTGTTTAAATATGATTTCGGGCATATGAGTGCCACGGCTAGCTCGAATGAAACGCAATCGTGAAGTCCAATTTTCGACGATTTTATCGAGCAACTGGGGCCGTATATCGGTAATAACACGGCGAATGTTGACTTCCAAATGATCCAACGTCTCTGGTTTATCAGCATAGACTAGTGACTTCACATACCCCCAAAGAAAGTAATTTAGTGGTGTGAGATCACACGATCGTGGAGGCCAGTTCACAGGTGTTTAAAAACCAAACCTCTAAAAAAAACACCCTATATTTCTCTAATGTCTTCAGGTAGTTTATTGAAACGTCCTTTGTTCGCAAGAGCCGGTTATTCGATTATCCGGGCCCCCAAATAATGAGTCCGGTTCATCAAGTTTCTAGTGTACCCATGCACTAGCTGTTGTACAGCCAATGTAATATACACCAAGGCTAATGTAATGGCTAATGGCGAATAATTCCACCAATCACAGCGCTGCACGTGGTGCTCCGGTTTCACAACCGCGGCGGGTACCTACTTTCACGCCGGACTAGGCATGGCAAACCTATTATTAATACACCCGATAGCGGAAACGTCACTGAGAAACAACCTCTTGTATTGCTCAATCATATGCCTGTTCTACGCTGATTGCTAACAGTATGGAATATCTACAGTACCTCGTATCTAGGACGAACGAAGTATGTATGAAGAATGAGCCAATGATGAACCTAAGGAAGTCTAAATCACGGTGTTTGAAAGAGAGAGTAAGAGTGTGCAATATACGAGGTGTGTTAAAAAAAAGGTGAATTTTGAATTTTCGCGGGCTGTGTACATTCGATTATCGATTTTTTTATTATTATGTTCGTACACATATGTTTATATATGTTAGCACTATCAGCCATTTTGGATCAGTGGTTTGTTTTTGACAACTGGAAAGGTTAGTCAGGTTTTTGTGTGTTCTTCGATAATCGAATGTACACAGCCCGCGAAAATTCAAAATTCACATTTTCTTTTGAACACACCTCGTAGTTGTGAATGATGAATACTTGGAGCAGGTCGATGAATTTGTGTATTTGGGAAGTATGTTTACGAGAGATGGAAAGGCTGAAAAATTGAAAGAAGGGTGAATGCAGGAAACTCCAACAAAAATCTGTCTAAAGAAGCGAAGCTAACAGTCCACAATGGAGTACTGATACCAGCCCTGGTGTATGGCAGTGAGGCTTGGAACTGGCAGAGGAAGGATGAAAGTAGACTGAATGCTGTGGAAATGATATCTCTGAGGCGAATGTGCGCAAAATGTTGAGATTTGTAAAGAATGCAAGGCTGATGTAACGCTTAGATGGTTTTGGCATGTAAGGAGAACATATGACGCGAATGTGAATGGAAGAAGAAGTCGGGGACGTCTTAGGAAGACGTGGCACGACCAACTGAAGAAAATACTTGCGCCAGGTCATGTCAGAAGTCAGAGTAACAGAAGAGAATGTATGAAGGTGAATGAACCTGGAAGTGTATGCCAAGATCGAGTTGTTAGGAGGTCAGTCGTCTCTGCCTACCCCTGCGGCGAAACGGTGTGATGGTTAGTTAGTGAGTTAGTTAGTTAGTTAAACTTGAAGACAGAAGAATGAAAAGCGACCTATGTTTTTTTTAAATATTATAAATTCGGAGGTCGACTGTTGCGAACTCCCAAGTCTTGTCTCCATAAGGGTACCTACTACCTCCACGACACAGCAGGCATAACTATCATTTTCAACGTCACCTTTCACAAACAAATTTTGAAGCAAACTCACCAATTCCGCGCCTTCATATTTTAGTTTTGTTTTTGAGATTTTAAAGATTTTTATTTATTATATATTAACAACATTGTTCGTGGTAATAATAGTGTATATGTAATTATTAAAAATGTTTTTTATTATTATTATTTTTTTTAATGAATACCTTCCTAATTGAGGAATTGTCGTGTTTAGAGAGGAAGTACTATTATGGTTTGTTATACATATAATTACCATGAACATGATATTGTGGAGTCTGTACACCAATTTTAAAAAAAAGGAAATTTTTAGAAATAAAGTATATCTATATAATGTACGCATAAAACATAAATACATTTTTCCAAGTGAACTTATAATATACACCTGAAATTAGTTTCTTGTAAAATGTATTTTAAGTTTTTTCTTAAAAATTTAATACTTTTTCAGCTTGTATATCTTTAGGAAGTTTTTATGAAACATTTTAAACAGAGTATGTGTAATGGTGTTGAGCTGTTGTTGTATTAAGTTTAGGGATTATTATTTGTCCTGTGGTTCTCGGCCTGGTGCTCAATGACTCTAATTTAAAGTTTCTTTTTGGACGGCCTCTACGGTCGAGGGGTAAGGCTCTCGACTACGAATCCGAAAGTCGCAGGTTCAAATCCCGGCGTGCGCAAGTAATTTTTATTTAATTAATTTGTGTTGTTTCACAATTAATTCATTTAAAAATAATATATAGTATATTTGCGCACGTTCCATAGTGGAAGATACTCTCAGTATCGCCCTGGTGAAAGACCATAATTCAGAATTGAAACGTTGCTTGAAATGGCTTTTAAGCCGTGTTTGGTGACCAGATCTGAATAGCCAGGTATTTCCCCACTTCCTCTTTTCCCCCACCTTCCGCTCCCCCTTCTCATTCCCCTCCCCAATACCATCAGCCTCACAACATTCCCCAATTGGGAATGCCATAGTCTCACTGGCTCCAGACGGTTGGGAGCAGTTTGGGACTCTTGTGCGGTATTCATATAAAAAAAATCGAAGTAATAAATTTTTTGGTATATTATATTTAAATTTAAGACTTTAAATTCGTTGAATAACTCACTGAGATGGGATACTTATTTGAATAGCTACTATAACAAAAGGGTACTGGTTGACATTGTCTGGTCAAAGGATTAAGGTAAATTATACATAGGAATTCGAGAAGTAGGTAGACAGTTAGGGTCAGATGGGTTGGTACATAACACATGCTAATACTTTGCAGTGCAATGCGAGTTCCCTGCAGGCTGTTCTCTTTATTATATTAATTTCTCTACTAATGTTTAAATATGTATATTACATTGCTTCAAAATTGATTATTGAGGTTAAACGAAACGTTATACGCGCTCACAGATGGCGCAAATTAAAATATTTTAGAAAAAAAACGCTATTTGGACGTAATGCTTATAATATTGTGATGAATTATTGTTTATTGGCGGGTGGTACGTGCATACGGAATATGAAACGAAATAAATTGTTATTGTAAGTTTGTTAGTTTTACAATAATATATTGTATTTTTATACATTTCTTAAAGGACCTTGAGCTTTGAATCTAGAGTAACAATTTATTCCATTTCATTTTCTGTGTTTTATACCCGCCAATAAACAGTTCATTTCTATGTTTAAACGCATTTAAAAGCGCGTTTTAAGTTTTATTTAGCCTTAAGCTGATTTTCGAGCGTAAAGTTCACCTGGTAAATATTGTATATACGAGTATGTTAATCAGAAATTTGACCGCAATAATTATTTGTTTTTTTTAAAATGGCCCAATGGCAGTACTTGCTGTAATTTAAGGCGATTACCAGTTCGATGACTTTATGATTAGTGGTTTGTTCTGCGGTTGTTTCGTTTAAAAGAATGCTAATGATGTTGTGTACGTGATGCCAGGGAATCTTAATTGATAAAAATATAATCTTCTTTTCCTTGTCTTGTCCATGCCGTGACACATCGCCTCGATAGGGCGCTTCCGGGTGTCCCCGTCCTTCGCTACTTCTGCGGTCTCCGTCCATGTCAGGCCCAGCCTCTCGGCTGACAGTTCATTCTCTCGATGTTTTCTTTATTTTTACAGTAATTGCACGCAGGAGGCCCTGAGAGAAATAATTTCCCTGTAGGCCAATATCATTTTTGGGGATGCTGTGTGGAGGGTCTTTTAGAGGATAGGAAAGTGTGAACTTGGGTCTTGAAAATACCCATGTTGTAGGATGGAGGAAATCCAGAGGCCGGCAGATCATTCCACAGCCGAGCTGTTGAACACAAAAAGAAGTCGTGGAAGCGACCCATTCTCATGGGCGCGCGTTTGGCGTGTTTCCCGACTGTGCACCGTTGCCGAAGGGATCAATGACGCCAGTTCTTCAGAGCATCTTCTATTAAAATACCGGTAAAACAAGGACAGCATTACCACCTGACGTCTGTGCTCCAAAGATTGCAAACCGTTTGTTAAGATAGGCGAATCTATCAAACGGACCGCCCGTTTCTACGCAGTCTAGGGTTTTTTAAATTTTTTTTAAATATTTTGGGTTCCCGACCAGAGGTGGCTGTCAAATTCTACAGTGGGGTGCACTTGCAATTTGTACAGGGTCAGCAGTTGTGTACTATCTGCAGTATCTGCGGGCTCTGTACAATACACCCAGATTCTGAGAGACTAAATTTACTCTGGCTTCGATGGAGCCCCCATACCTGAGCTGGTCACTCAAGGTTATACCAAGCATATCAATGGAGGGCTTGTCTTGAAGATTGGACTTGGACCAAAATACTGTTTCAATGAATTCTTAATTTTGGCAATACGGTAAAGTCCTGTGTATTTTTTCTAAGACAGTTGAAATCCATAAGAAGATGTCTCCCAACAGATTCTGCTAAGACTAGAGGTAAATGCTCTAGTAGTCTACAGATTGAACTACTGCAATAGTTTGTACGCTGGTCTGCCTAATGTACATTTGAACAGACTGCAAGGAGTGTTGCCTGCATTGGCACAGAGTCACAGAAAGAGTTCACTTTAAAATTTGTCTTACGGTACCTGGCTATTCAGATCCGGTCACCAAACACGGTTAAAGCCATTTCAAGCAAAGTTTCGATTCTGAAGGGTGGTCTTTCACCAGGGCGATACTGGCAGTATCTACCACTCTGGAACGTGCCGCAAATACACTATTAAATGAATAAATTGTGAAACAACACAAATTAATCAAATACAATGTAATTGCGTACGCCGTGACTTGAACCCGCGACCTCCGGATTCGTAGCCGAGGATCGTAACCTCTCGACCACGGAGACCGTCAATTATTTCTTAGGACAAAAAGCCTCATAGGCGCTAAATTAATAACGCAAATATGGAATTCATTTCGGTTTCATTCTTGGGCAGTATTACCTGTACGGACAGGTGGATTTTTTGCACCGAATTTGAATGGCGCGCTGTTAAAAGTGTGGTAAAATTGTGATCCAAGTTTTTTTGATTTTATTATATTTTTTATTGGAGTTCTCTGCATAAACACGCGTTAAGGGTAAAACGCCACTGCACCCGCTATAGTAAACGCGTTACTTCTTCCTTTGTGTCTACGTATCTACGTATTTTAATTTCCAGGATAAATATTACTGAATTCTAAGAACAAATTAACACATCGTCGCTCTGGAATGTCCCACAAATATTAAACATTTTCTACCATTGCAAAAATTGCGTCATTTTGTTTACATACGTTTTGTCAATACTGCATCGACTGCATCACGTTTGCTTCGGTATTCCAGATTTGCAGTAAACAGCCAATTAATTTATACAATTTCTTTAAAAGATTGGTATTCACTCTGTGGCGTCATTATTAATAAATTAATTAAAAATTACTTCGTATTCTCACCACTTTATTAATATATACACATCAACATGTTTCGAAATCGATGCTTTCCTCATCAGGAGTATACAGAATACTAGAAAATAATAATGTCAATTATGGACAAAAATATAAACATAAAGAAAAGTTGATTAAAGTATGTAATAAGAAATCATCAATTGACTATTAATTTCTCATTTCTAAAATTTCAAATTTGTCGAATTGTAAACCGGTTTTAAAATGTTAACCTCTATTTATATCGAAATAATGATTGTTTTCCAAAACATGTTTGCAAATTTAGAGTAATTATTATTATTTATAGTGGAAGATACTCTCAGTATCGCCCTGGTGAAAGACCACCATTCAGAATTGAAACGTTGGTTGAAATGGATTTTAACCGTGTTTGGTGACCAGATCTGAATAGCCAGGTGTTCCCCACCTTCCTCTTCTCCTTCTCCTTCCCCTCCAGTTGGGACTCTTGTGCGGTATTCATATAATTTTTTTTAAAAATTTAAACACCTTAGGTGTTCCTTAATTCTAATACTAATTTCGAGAAAATCGAGGATATACATACAGACATTCATTTTTATGTATCAGATTTAAGATGAAAGAATGACGACCTAGGCACGTAGTGCGCTCTAGCAAAGATGTAGGAGGAATGAGCCCGGGATTTATAAAACAAGGTTTATAAAGGAACTTACAAAGAATTCCACCGTTACATTTGGAATGTTAGCCGGCATATATAAAAGGGTCGTCCAGCTTCTAGAACAAGCGATTAGTTTACAATTGACTTTTCGATTTTCTTTCCAGTGGTTTTATTTGGGTATTTATAATTCTGAGACGGGATATTTATTTTAATGGCTACTATAATGAAAGGGTACTGCGTGATGTATTTTTCTGGTCAAGGATAAGGTATAAAATAGCTACGAATTCGAGAAGTTGGTAGACAGTCTGGGGTCGGACATAACAATTGTATCTCGTGACGTCAGAGACAATTCACAATTTGTTTTGCATTGCATTGCATGCGCAGTGACATCACGCGCTTATCGGGCCGGCCGCAAATATCAACATTTTGATGACTTCTGTATTCGGTACTGTTCGATATTTGCGATTGTCAGTCAATATCATCATATTGCAACGATGAAAGTTAATTGAATGCTGTTCTATTTGATTCTGTATTCTCGTATATATGGTATATGCAACTAAGTAAATCTTTTCTGACCTCTAAGTCTAAATGTTATCTAATGATAATTTGTGATAGAATGTGTGACGGTATATTTCCTACGATTGATATGGCAACCTTGACGTAGGATTTATTACAGATACTGATAATATAATAAGGTTTTCATTAATAACAGTAGTTGAGTTCATTATTTTATTTTAATTACTTATAATCCTCATTGTATTATTTAATCGTTGAAGAAGATAATATTAAATTATTTTTATAAACAATAATTATTAGCCTGAAACACTCATCCAAATTAAAAAAAACCTTTCCGAGCAAAGATAAATGTCGCCGACAGGACACGAACCTGCACCCTTCTGATTGCCGGTCAGATGCTCTACCGTTGAGCTACGTCGGCTTATCGCAAACCCGCCAAGTTAATCAATATATACTCGTGTTTCATTCAATAATTACTGTTTTTATTATATTTCACCTGTAAACAACATTTATCTTTGCTCGGAAAGGTTTTTTTCAATTTGGATGAGTGTTTCAGGCTAATAATTAATGTTTATAAAAATAATTGTTACCCTTTGCGCTATGCACAAAAATCTTGTCTTAAGTTTTTAAGAACTTAAGTTTATCAATTAATAAGATAATATTAATTCATTTTTTTTTGTATTTTTTCGGCATTCACAATGTATTAATTGTTTTTGTGTTCAATTCGTAGAACTCCATTTAATTTAAAAAAAAATCACAATGTAGCAATTTCTAGACATTTTGTTTGGAAGTTTTATTTAGTATGTACTTTTGATTTATTAAATTCGCTAAATTAATCAAAAGTAGCAAAAGTACATACTAAATAAAATTTCCAAAAAAAATATTAATAAAACCCAAATGAGACACGAAATCGATAAAAACCACAGAAAATAAAAAAGGTATTAGTTGGATCTGGGAATCGAACTCAGGACCTCTGTCTTACTCTCTTTCAAACACCACGAATGAATTAATTAATATTTATATGTTTACAAATATTTTAAATGTTAGCACATATTAATTTAATAAACTTTACTTGCGCACGCCGGTATTTAAACCCATGACCTCCGAATTCGTGATCGATCTTGCATTCATTTGTGATGGGTCAGCAAATAATAAAAATATTGAAAATTAGTGGGAATCTTTTTATTCCTTAGTAACACCACAATATTATTATGCAATATTTGATATTTTATTATTTATTGCTTATTGTATCGTTTTAGATAGTTCATTAACGAGACGTTCATTTGTACCGGCTCATTTTGATGAGCCGTGAGCGTGTACGACTCCTGGTAAACTGCGACTTTTTTTGACAAATCTTGGTTCCACTTAAGAACGATTGTTTATTTTTCTAAAAATATAAACATATCTCAAATGTTCGATAGTATTCTTACGCATTTCTACGATGACGCATCTTTAAATAAGGCGCTTTGTTCTATTTTGTTTATATAAAATCATCGTGTATGTGTCTAACTTCTACAAGGTTAAATTATGTCCGCCACCTTGGGACTTGCAATTAATATTTGGCGCCATGACGCATCTTCAAGCATTTGCTGTCAAGGGTTCACTCATTCGTGTGTAGAGATAATAATAATTACTACATTTACGGGTGTTTATGCACTATGCAGTACGTGAACGGCGCCTGTCATTAGGACATTTAAATGTTTTGTATCTACACCAGGCCCCCTTTTTTATATGAATTCCACACAAGAGTCCCAAACTGCTCCCAACCGTCTGGAGCCAGTGAGACTATGGCATTCCCAATTGGGGAGTGTTGTGAGGCTGTAGGTATTGGGGAGGGGATGGAGAAGGGGGAGAGGAAGGTGGGGAAAAGGGGAAATACCTGGCTATTCAGATCTGGTCACTAAACACGGCTAAAAGCCTTTCAAGCAACGTTTCAATTCTGAATAGTGGTCTTTCACCAGGGCGATACTGAGAGAATCTTCCACTCTGGAACGTGCGCAAATATACTATATATTAATTTTAAATGAATTAATTGTGAAACAACACAAATTAATTAAATAAAAATTACTTGCGCACGCCAGGATTTGAACTCGCGACCTTAGGATTCGTAGTCGAGAGCCTTACCCCTCGACCATGGAGGCCCCCTAGCACAGAACATTGATAAAGGTTTTATCGATAATGTCGGTAACTTGTCATCGTTCCCAAGCACGACTGCAGATCGTTAACAATAATAATAAACTAAAGGTGATTATTCACGTTGAC